>CAUYRT010003400.1:0-13145 GCA_963574885.1 Lepilemur ruficaudatus | reverse complement strand
CTATGTGAGCCTCAGTTGCCCCATTTGTACAATGGGCTCCCAATCAATATCTCCCTTCTTGTGAAGATTAAATGCAATACAATTACTTCATGAAAGTGCTTGGCACTAACGGGATACTCAATAGATGTTTCCACTGTCCCTACCTGTAGGGTGGCTAGTGCTAACCAGGCGACCCTGGCCAGGTGACTGGTGTGATCCATCGCTGGCTTTATGATCTGGGCCTTAGAGCACGCCCATCTCGGGAAAGGGCCTACCCTGCAGGCCTTTGGGAGGCGAAAGTAATGATACAAAACAGCATGGCCGGGTGCGGTGGCTCAGGCCTGTAATCCTAGCACTCTGGGAGGCCGAGGCAGGCGGATCGCTCAAGATCAGGAGTTCGAAACCAGCCTGAGTAAGAGTGAGACCCTGTCTCTACTATAAATAGAAAGAAATTAATTGGCCAACTAAAAATATATAGAAAAAATTGGCCGGGTATGGTGGTGCATGCCTGTAGTCCCAGCTACTCAGGAGGCTGAGGCAGAAGGATCGTTTGAGCCCGGGAGTTTGAGGTTGCTGTGAGCTAAGCTGACGCCACGGCACTCACTCTAGCCCAGGCAACAGAGTGAGACTCTGTCTCAAAAAAACCAAAAAAACAAACAAACAAACCCCCCCAAAAATAGCATTAACACTACTGAACTTTCCAGCAATGTGGCAACTCCAAGTTCAGAAGCAACCCATCGGAATGCCCAGAAAACCTTCCTGTAATTATTGTTTGCAAGATCTGATAGGAGTTAGACCTCTCTGGCAAATGATAAAAAGAAAACACATGTGCATTAGTTTCTCTGCTAATGAAAGTAATTTATGATCAGTATAGAAAACACATGAAAGTATTAAAACAATTTAAAAGCACTCCTAATCTGTTTTCTTGTCAGTTTACCTCCCCAAAACAACCAGCTTTGATGTTTTGGTGGGTTTTCTTTTCAGTCTCTTTAAGATGCACAGGTATATATTTCTTTCTTGTTCTCATTGTTAGGAACCGTTTTATGTCAGAACATGTGGAAATCACTCTTTGCTCTGGCCCTTCCTCTTTGCCCCTGCCTCTGTCTTGTCCTCCCTCCAGCCCTGGCCTGGGGACAACCAGCCTGTTGTGCAAGGCCAGGCCTACCAGGAGCCTTTCCAGAGCTGCACAGCTGAGCCCAGGACGAGGAAGAGGGAAGCGGGGAGGGAGCAGACGGTTGGAACTGTCCTCACTCACCTGTCTGAGGAAGCGACTGTTGACCAGATCGACCACAAGGACCTACAAGACAGAGGAGAAGGGACTATTATTGTCACCCAGGGCTTCTGGGATACAGATGGACTCTTGGCTTTCCTCCTTCTTGGTACCAGAGAGGCAGCTGGGATGGGGCTGAGGGGCATTGGTGCTTCCTGACATTGCCACCGTAGCCACAGATGGTAAAGGGGCGGGGGGAGGGGCTTTCCTGAGCTGCATGCTCTCAGCACTGAAGCTGCAGGCTGGGACACACGCTGGGACACACTGGAGCTACAGGCGGGGCTCCCTGCCCTGCTCAGACTGGCTAAGGCAGACCTTCTGAGAATGTTTTTCAGGGTGTGGGTTACTGAGGTGGGCAAAAGACGCCATAGCCCCTGTTGTTCCCACCCTAGGGCTTCTCCCTCCTCTTTCCCCCAGCTGCCCACTTAGCCTTGTCACTTCTCTCCAAGGGACAGGAGGAGTCAGTCAGGCTGCAAGCAGTGGCTTTCATTGGTTAAGGCTGTCAGGACTAGGGATCTTCACTCTCCCCCCGTCCCCGGGTGGGGCTGAGACCCAGCGCTAGGACCAGGGTGGGCAAGTGAGGTGTCTGGGTGTAAAATTGAAGGAGACACTCGTGGGTCCTCACTCAGTCCTCAGCCAAGGCCACTGGCTATGACGGAGGAAGAGCAGCTGGAAACGTGGGCTCTACCATATCCCAGAGAGTCCACCCGGGAGCTGAGGGCCGGCTCTCCTTTCTTCTCATGTACTCTCTGGGGTTGAGCTGAGCCATCTGCAGGAGCACAGGGTTCACAGACAGGTTCCTCACAGCCCTAAGGCTGGGGGTTAATATCTAATGGGGCTATCGGGACAGTTAGAGGAGCAGCACCTAGAGACCTGGAAGAACTGCAGGACAGACAGACAGACGTTCCTCCCAGTGGATCAGGGCCCGAGCGGCACAATTTAGTCCCCTAAGGTTCCTTCTCTGACTGCTGAAGTGCCCAGTACCCAGGGCAGAAGCTGTTTAGAGGAAGGGGCTAGCAGCAAATAACTCCGGAAACGCCAAGTAGGACTTTTCCCACTTGGATGTTAAACCGAAACCCAGAATCTGATAATTAAAACGTTTTCAGCTGGGTGCAGCGGCTCGTGCCTGCAATCCCAGTACTTTGGGAGGCCCAGGCAGGAGGAAGGCTTGAGGCCAGGAGTTTGAGACCAGCCTGGGCAACATAGAGAGACCTCATCTCTACAAAAAATAAGAAAAATCAGTGAGGTATGGTGGCGCACGCCTGTAGTCCCAGCTACTCTAGAGGCTGAGACAGGAGGATCCCTTGAACACAGGAGTTTGAGGCTGCAGTGAGCTGTGATTGTGAAACTGCACTCTAACCTGGGGGACAGAGTGAGACCCTATCTCAAAACAAAAACATTTTGGTGGTGTTTTTTTAACTGATAATAAGGACAAAGGACCTACTGGAGGAGCACAGTCTTGCTCTTAGGCAAGCACGAATTCCAGTTATTGCTGGATCCTTGGTGCTTTGTCCCTCAGGTGGGGGTGTGGGCAGGGAAGGATGGGGAGAGGGCTATTTTTGACAACCGGCTAGGCCAAGCTGTACATTGCTGCCCTTCTCCATGGGCGCTCATACCAGGCATTGCATCTGGAAGAAAAACAGTGTTTGCAGTCACACAGGGTCGACAGAGGCAGACTCTGGGTAGGACCCGTGTCAGATAAAGTCCTGGTGGCCCCTGCTCCCCTGACACCACGTGCTTGCAGGGCCTTAGCCAGTCCTTCCCCTTTGCTCTCTGCACCCCCGGAAGGGGGACAGGGGCAGCTGGAGCTCACCTCTTCCAGCGGCAGCTCCCTGAGCAGCGGCAGCGAGCTGGAGAGCAGCCCGATGAGGAAGGGGGTCGGCGAGCACACGATGTCGATCATGGCAGGCGGCAGCACTGGGATGTAGGTGTGCTGCCAGGTGAAGGGGTAGATGAGCGCCACTGTCGCGTGGCAGCACTTGGACAGGGTGCTGCAGCCAGGGAGAGAACAGGGAGAGGAGGCCGGTTCAGTGAGGGTAGAACATGGGCCTTCTCAGGCTCAGGGGTGGGCAGCTTCCATGGGAGAAGATGCCAAGAGGAGAAGTGTCTGGACTCTTCCCAAAGGCAAGTAGGTTAGGAAAGACGTCACGCATGGATCGGGTTGAACACGAGGCACTTGGAGTCTATGCAAGAGGCTCTGAGACACAGCCACAGACACTACTTCAGTGCCCTGCATAATTTTTCAAGTGTGCTTTCACATGTGAACTAACTACTCTCATGTAAAGTTTTGATTAAACCATTCATTTCCACCCTCTTCCCAAACAAAATAAAAACGCAAAAATAATTAAAGCCTATTTGCTCACGGATGCTCATTCTTGTACTGAAGATGCTCTATATTCTAACACCGTAGCTCAAAAGCAAACTTTGTTCTGTTTCAAACATTCTCTGAGCCAAGCATGAAGACCTGGGTGCAACCCGGGATGAGAATAACTCCTCTGGTAACCACATGCCAGCAGTCAGCTCCAAATTGGTTCATTTTGTAAAAGTGACACTATAATATATATTGTCCCTTCCCCAGAATGCTGGTCAAAGGATGATATGCTGGATGACTGAGGGCTAACCTTTTAAGCACCAAAACTTAAAAAAATAATAACATTGGGAGAAATACTGGGAGTCTCTTTTCAAGAATAACAGTCATAATGTAGCCTTTTATTGGCAAGCACTAAGCATTGCTGAGTGCTTTGTGCGGTGCCTGGATTCATGCTCCGTTTGTTGACTGAATGAGTGGATTCTGCAGGGTTACATTTTGAATATCAGTTCTATTATGCTGCAAGATTGTGATGAGTGGCAGCCTTCAGAGGTGAGTGAGAGCTGATTTCCTCTCTTTTTCCTTGCAGTCATTTCTTACGCTGGTGAGCCTGCTATAGCACCGCTTCTGTCTTCTCATTCTAATATGCTATTTCTAAAACGAGATGGGATGAGAAACCTTAGATGCTTGTTAGAAGTGCTTGTAATGTAAGAATAAAATAAAAGCGAGGGGCTGGGAGCAGTGGCTCACGCCAGTAATCTTAGCACTTCAGGAGAAAGGGGTGGGAGGATCCCTTGAGGCCAGGAGTTCAAGACCAGCCTGCGCAACATAGTGAGATCCTGTCTCTACAAAAAATTTAAAAATAATAAAATAAAATTTAAAAAAGTGAGGGCCCAATGGGTTCTCTTTTTTAAAATATACATTAACATGTAAAGACTTTAGATCCCAGTGGGTTCTGCCATGAGTATACTGCATCCTCTTCAGGGCAGGGGCCCTGTAACCAGCATTGCATTTGTTAAGAAGCCTTCTCAATGTCTGCCCATGTTCTCAGCTGTGTTCTGCTTAGGTCAAATTGCGAGGAAGCTGAGTTCTGGAGAGAGGAAAGCTCCTTTACTGACATTTGTGATGTCAGGCCCCTATAATCTCACTGTCATGTAACTGAGCCCACTAAAAAATGTCTTAGCTCTGGCTTAACTTGAGGGCAAAAGAGGTAAATTAAAAGATATTGGCTAACAAGTGCAATAAGCCAGAGAGAAAAAGACAAATATTGCATGATTCCACTTACATGAGAGGTACCCAGACTAACCAAATTTATGGAAACCGGATGTAGAACAAAAATTACCAAGGGCCAGGGGTGGAGAGACTGGGAAGTTATTGCCTACTGGCTACACAGGTTCAGTTTGGGATTATGAAAAGGTTCTGGAAATGGATAATGGTAATGGTTGCAAACATTGTGAATGTACTTAATGCCACTAGATTGTGCCCTTGAAAATGGTTAAAATGTTATGTTACATTGGATACATTGTTACATTTGTATATTTGTTATACAAATTTTATGTTATGTATATTTTACTATAATAAAAAACACAAAAACAAAAACAAAACAAAGCAAAACAAAACACCTGGCTTCCAGGTGAGTTCCTCCTGAATCTAACACCCCCATGAAACATCTTTAAAATATGTATTAGCTAATAGAGGAGTAAGTTCAAGAGATCTACTGTACAACATGGTGATTATAGTTAATAACAATGTACTGTACTCTTGAAAAACTGCTGAACGCCAGGTAGGTGGCTCATGCCTGTCATCCCAGCTACTCCAGAGACTGAGGTGGGAAGATCGCTTGAGGCCAGGAGTTTGAGACTAGCCTGGATCAGTGAGACCTTGTCGCAAAAAAAAAAAGAATTTGCTGGGAGTGGATTTTGTTTTCTCGCTGCATGAAATGATAAGTATGTGAGGTAAGGCATATGTTAATTAGCTCAATCTAGCCATTCCACAAAGCATACCATTTCAAAACATCATGTTGTACATGATAAATATTAATACATACAATTTTTTTACTTTTTTTGTTTTTGAGATGTGGACTTGCTATTGCCCAGACTGGTCTCCAACTCCTGGGCTCAAGTGATCCTCCTGCCTCAGCCTCCCCAGTAGCTGGGACTACAGGTATGAGCTACTGTACCAGGCTTTTATATATAATTTTAATTTGATGGTTAAAAACAAATAAATTAAAAAATATATGTGTGTATATTAGCACTCTTTTCCACCCATCCCCATTGGGCACCCCCCCGCACTAATAAAGACACTATTGAACTTGTTTGTTTATTGGCATAAGTCTCCTAACTTTCCTGTTCTTCATCTTTGCAAATAATCATTCCCCTAACGCTCACTAGAGTCAGGAGATGCCTCTTAGTAGCATGGCATCCACGCAGCGCACTATTTGGCATTTGTCTTTTCTTTCAAATGATCACTCCAAAAATGAGAAAAATGCTACCCTCAGATTTTATTCTTATCACTATATTATCTTCTTCTTTTTTTTCTTTTGAGACAGAGTCTCGTTCTGTTGCCCGGGCTAGAGTGAGTGCCATGGCGTCAGCCTAGCTCACAGCAACCTCAAACTCCTGGGCTCAAGCAATCCTTTTGCCTCAGCCTCCCAAGTAGCTAGGACTACAGGCATGTGCCACAATGCCCGGCTAATTTTTTCTATATAGTTTTAGTTGGCCAATTAATTTCTTTCTATTTTTAGTAGAGACAGGGTCTCACTCTTGCTCAGGCTGGTTTCGAACTCCTGACCTCGAGCAATCCGCCCACCTCGGCCTCCCAGAGTGCTGGGATTACAGGCATGAGCCACCACGCCTGGCCTATATTATCTTCTTTATTAGCTGAGTAAGACATTGAATTTGAAAGACACCAAGGAGACAAAAAATTAAGTTAGAGCTTATATTAAGGAGAGAAACATCACTAATTCAGACAGAGCTTGGGGTGACGTGACTTCTATGTCTTTTGAAGGCTCTAGATCTATATCTTCACTCAAAGCAGAGCAACTTTTCCTAAGGCTTCACTTTCTCTCAGATATTCAAGAATGTTAACACTTCTAGTGAATTCCTTACAATTTGTGTTTAATTTCCTTCATCTACAGACCACTGAATGTACTGAATTCACTTTCTTCTAATTTTTTGTTTCTTTGTTTTGGGACTAACCTATGTTCATGTCTACAAAGTTGGTCTGCTTATGGACTGTGGTCATGAAGTCAGAGCTCAGAAAACTAGAACATTAACATACAAACAAGGATAGTTGTAACTAGAGCAGGTTTTTCAGACTATAGCCCATTAGTGGGTCCTGAAATCATTTTAGTGGGTTGTGATCAGCATGAAAAGCAACTAGAATAGAAAATAAGTGTTTTCCAGTTGTAAATATCTGTGTGCATGTGTGTGGAGTGTGCCACGGGTCTGAATGTGGGCTCCAGTAAAAAAGGTCTGAAGTCAATTATTTGGACCAGAGAACTGGGAGGTGGGGAAGGTGGAGGGTTATGACTGAATGGGGATTTTGATATTTCATGTTTTACTGGGATGTTGATTTTGTTTCCAAGTGACTTGAGGGAGTCCCTTAAAAGAGACATTAAGAAGGAGATCCCTGAATGGAGCCTTCTGTCTGAAACCCGCCTCTTTTTACAGCACGTTCATTAAAGTTCCCAAATATGACTCGGAGAAAGAAGCGGCTCACGAGAAGATCCATAGTTTACTTTAACAGTCTTTGAAATGCTCACTTTTGTCAGTCCACTAAAGGAGAAGAAAAACGTAGTATTTGTGTTTAAGTTTCATTTTACATTTCAGAGTTGTGGTTTAAGCACTTTTGACTCCAGGGAAGTTGCAGAATCACAGGATTTTAGTCCTGGAAGAGATCTTGGAGATCGAGTTCACTTCCTTTTGAATTTTATAGCTAAAGAAAGGGACGTAAGCTCAGTTAAAGTAACCTGAGCTCTGGGTGGGGCGAGAAGGGGCCTGCCCACTGGAGGCGGCGGGAGGGCTACAGAGAGGGATGGAGGCACCAAGAGGCACAGTGAGGACAGCCTACGTGTTCTGTGCCGTCATTGCAATAGGAAAAGAAATCTGTTTAACTTTCTTCTCCCAACTCAAAGAAAAGGCCACCTAGAAGGAGGAAGTACAAAGGGCTGCTCTCTTCTCTCTGCTGCTAGATCCCTTTGTGACTCCTAGTTGGGGCCCTATGCTGCCTGCAGTGACAGAGGCCCCTGGGAGCTGGGATACCCTGAGGACCTGGTTCCACTGCAGTGAGTGTGAACCACCTGGATGAGAAGGCGGTTGAAGCAAGGTCAGGAAAGGTGGTGGGTAATGCCAGTGCTAGGTGCAGAGGATGGGTGGAGAAATGTGGCAGAAAGAAAGCTCAAGTTCACTCAGTGAACTGGATGCACTGGCTACAGGACAACTGTATTCAGGCTTGGGGGGCAAATGATGGCAACTCCGCTGGGTCACCGCTTGGCCATGCAGTTTGTGCTGCTTCTGTTGACTATGCCTTGTAACAAGTGTTGTTTTTAATAATCTGATCCTGCGGTTGCAGCTGGAACCAAATGATCCCACACCTGGTTTTCATGAACAGCTCGTTAGCTGGAGCCCAGGGAGCACAGGGTGCCCAGAACAATCTGGCAACAGCAGGCAGTTATTTGAGGGGTGTCCCATTCCTCTTGCTCTCTAGCCCGCATCAATATTCTAAAGACAATTCTGCCTGTGAAACACAAGAGGAAAGGCCAAGTTCTGCAAATAATACTGTTACTGTCAGCTCTTCCCCCAAAATAAGTGGTAGAGGAAAAAAGAAAGGATTATTTTGAGTGGAGCTTATGTCTTTTTCTCAATCACCTCTGAAAGTGCTAATGAAATTTTATTCCCTGACTTGTGAAGGCCAGGGGAGCCCTCTTGGGGGTGGGCACAGCTAGGACTGGTGGTCCCTTAGGAACAGGCAGTGGGTCTGGGCATGCTAAGGACAACTCTTTAAGCAAGCTCACTGCACAGCCTCGGAGAGCATCTGCTGGCAGGCGGAGATCAGAGTTTTGGAAGGAAGTCCCAGGAAGCTGGCTAGCATTACAGTGGGGGTGGAGGGGGGAAAGGCCAGGTCCCACAGCTGCGATCGACTGTACAGAAGTGGGGTGGGGAAGAGAAGGCCCCAGTGGGAGGTAGGTGGGTCACAGGTGAGAAGGGTCAGGTCCTGAAATGTTTTGCGATTAGGTGGTGGTTCCCGAGGGTTGGAGCATTATTCTGGAACATCAGGAGACACTCATGAATGCTTGAGTTCTCCCAGAGAAGATGCTTCAGTTCTGGTTGCTACCGAGCCTCTGTGCCATACTTGGGATTCCTGTGCTCAGCAGGCTTCTGACTGCCTACGAACTAGTAAGAATCTAGCACAGAGCTGCCTCCGAGACGTGACTAGTAAAGTAAGTGATGAGCTACCCTAATTAGACAAACACCTCAGGAATTGGAAAGATGATTCAATCAATATCCCTTAGCACCCCAAGCAAAGTACCTCTCCTACTGGAGCATGATTCCCAAGGAACATAACTGAAAAGTAAACTCAGGTCTGGCCTGGGGCCTATGGAACCTACTGGGAGCTGGGTGTCACCATGCAATGGTTGCTATGTTTCCATCATTGTCCTTGCAACCCTGAAGTAATATGCCACAGAGTTTAAAAAGAACATAGGCTGGACCTCAAGAAAACTAGTTCAGGCCAGGCGTGGTGGCTCACGCTTACAATCCCAGCACTTTGGAAGGCTGAAGCAGAAGGATTGCTTTAGGCCAGGAGTTTAAGACCCTACAATTCTGGGCAAGAAAGTGAGGTGAGACCTCCTCTCTACAAAAAATTTTTAAAAAATTAGCTGGGCATAGTGGTACACACCTATAGTCCCAGCTACTGTGGAGGCTGAGGCAGGAGGATGGCTTTAGCCCAGGCCTTCAAGGCTGTAGTGAGCTATGATTACAACACTGCACTTCAGCATGGGCGACAGAGTGAGACCCTGTCTCAAATAAAGAAAAAGAAAAAAAAAAAGCATTAATATAGGCCTTTAAAAAAAAAAAAGACTAGTTCTGTTACTTCTTGTGTGATCTCTGGTAAAGGCCCCTTAACTTCTTGAGGCCTCAGATTCTTTTCCTGTGACATAAGTAAAGTAGGCCAGATAATCTCTAATGTCCTTCTAGCTTTAATATCTGCAAACTACAAATCTATAAGACAGAGTAAAGTCCAGGAACTGGAAACAGGAGCTTCCTGTTGAGGCTGTAAAAAGAACCATGGGAAGGTAATTCTAGGTCTCCTCAGCCGACACAGGACAAAAGAATACGGTGACATCTTACTCTGAGAAACTAATAGAGGAACGTGTCTGAGAGGTTTCGAGTTGCAGCAGTTAGGTCCAAGAGGGGAGTTCGCAGAGGCCAAGCCAGCACAGCCTGCGGGGAGAGGGGTTTGACCCAGAACTGGGATAAGCTTCCAGCCCTAGCATACAATAGTGATGGGTTTAGATTAGGAGATGGCAGTGTTTGAGGCTATGCTAGACTCTAAAGGTACCAAGATGGTATCTTGTTGGTGTTCATATGTGAAAATAGGACGTTAACACTTCATGTGTAATCAGATTGTACTATTATACCATTAAAATTGTATTTTTCATAGGACTTTCCTGAATTAAATGTATTTATCTCTAAGACTGTCAACCACTCTGAGGACTAGCCAGACCTCTGAACTATTGATAGTATTTTGGATGCTAGAGCAGCAAGGTGGCAGCTGCTGACATTTCAGGTGTGTAGGCCGTGGGCAAACTCTTCTGCTTAGAGAGGGCATGCTCACACACCCAACCTTCTTCTGAGATGGCGAATGTTGCTGGGTACAGCCAATTCTAGAGAGGATATGGGACTCTCATTTAAGCCTACGGAAACTGATAAAAAATGAACCAAAAGGAACAAACAAAAGGATGAAAATGCACAGCTACATATGAACTTATTTGTGAGCTACCCATATGTCAAAGCCAAGCTTTGTCCAGTGTTTGTCAAGATTTGATCACTTAATCCTACTTATCATTTGACTTATGGTTCACTGCACTACAAAATGATAAAAAGTAAATTTCTTGAATATTAAAACCCTTGTCCCAGCTAAAACTTTTGCACAAACTTGTTTATGTGCAGCTCTGACTTTATTATTCACCATGGTCTATAGGTTTAGCCAAAACTTTTGGGAACTGAAGTGAGTAAACTAAAAAACAAAATGCTTATCATGGGGAAAATGAAGACAAGGGTATCGAGAAATATTTATCTGGGTTGTTATGACAACAGGACAAGCCATCACAACAAAATTCTTTCTTTTCCATCTGTCAAACTTTGGCTTGACAGAGCCCTTAGGAGCACTCAATGTCCACCCCAAAGATGAAACGGAGCAAAAATGTTATTCTAAATTGGATGGATTTTTGGCTCAACTTAAAACCCTCTTCTAACTCGTACGATATTTGCCATGACTCCCTGCTGTTTCCGCTTGCAGTGGGGAGACTCGAGCGATGAGGAGTAAACAGATTGTGTTTGTGGGGGAGAGGGCTGCGGGTGGTGATGGCAGATCCCAGGCAGGCAAATGCCCCCTCTGGGATGTCATGGGGCAGCTCACTGCGTTTGTGGCATGTCCTGTTCTCATGCCCTGTTCTGTGGTCTCACTAGGAGTGGGGCTCCTGATGGGAAATGAGGGGAGTAAGGAGGTGCTCTCCCGCTCTCGCCGCACAGGGCCAGGAGTCAGCGCATGCGCAGCGTGGGAGGGCACCAGCTGAGACGTGTGCTGAAGATCTTCTGCACATTAGTTTCCTTGTCGGACAACTTGCAGCCAGCCATTGGTCCCTAACCTCTTGTTGGGCATGGCCTGGCCAAGGAACCCTTCAATTTCCTACAGCTCCTTTCCCATAAATCAGACAATCAAGGTGGATACAGATGCCTCCACCTGGACCATGGAGTCACGAATTTCAGGGAATTTCATGGGGCACGGTCCCAGGAGCCTGGAGCACTCTGGCCCATGGAGTCAGGAATTTCTGAGCTGGGAGAGACTTTAGGGGTCACCCAGTGCCACCTACCTCACTGGGACCCCTGCTGGGAGGCCCAAGACCGTAAGGGAGGGAAGGAGGCCCCTGAGGGGAAAAGCAGACTTCTCAGTGACAGTTGCGACCTCACTGCTGAACTCAGACGGGTTCCCTAGGGCCTGTTCTAGAGACTGTCCTTATACCGCTCTGTAGACAGGGCCCCAGACGCCATGGCCCGGCTCGTCTCGCCATTGTCTCCGGAGTCGGGCAGCTCTCCTGCTCCCTGCTCCCTTGAGCAAAGTGACCAGAGCTCTGCCTGCCGTCCAGTTCCCCAGTAACAGGCACTCTCTGACAGGGCCACGGAGCACGAAATGACCAGGTCAGACTCCCAGGTGGAGCCTGGCCCAGAGGCTCCACGTCCAACGCTGCTGTTCTCCTCACCAGGTTTGCTCACTCTTTGTTTTTGTCTCTTCCTGTCTGAGAATTCTTTGGGACTTTATGCATTTATTTTTCCATCTCTTCAGGTCTGCATGGAACTGGTGCAGGATGGAAAGAAAATTTATCGGGCAAGACAGAGAGCATGATGAGCCGTTTGTAATAGGACAAGCGAGGGCTGCCTTTAGGGAAAACGAGACCTGGAACCCCAGAAAGTCAGAGCTGTAAGAGGTCTGAGCTCAGACCACCCCTGTGTCTCAGAAATAAGGAGACCCAGGGCCAATGGCTGAGGATGTTCAGGAGCCTTCCCTACTCTAGGAAACCTCCCTGTGTGATGAGACAGAGAAGTGCACATCTGAAAGCTATCAAGGGTCTAAAACCTCAATTAAAGGTATTTCGCTCTCACTCATACACACACACACACACACAGTGACAGCACCATCACCTGGCTCTGGCCCCGGCTCTGAGGAGGGCACCAAAATTAAATTCCCCATGTTCCAGCTGTCTCTTCCTCCCCTACAAAAATCCCATCTCCACAGTGCTCGGCATCTGGCAGCTGACGCAAGAGCAAACCCCTGGTGGGCACCATTCGCCCCGCAGCGAGAGCTGCCTGCTGCAGCCACAGCTGGCGTCTGACCCTGTCACGGCGTGTGCGGTTTGAAAAGACTAAATTAAATCTCTGAGGGCAGAATGCCAGGCACCATGGAAAGTGGGGTGAGGAGAGAAATTCCAAAATCCCTCATCTCAGACCGTGCCGGTAACTTCTCTCCTCCTTCAAGGGGCCCTCACAGCAGGGCAGGGATGGGGCTGGGAACCAGCCAGGCCCAGGGAACAGGGCAGGAGCCATGCCCGGCTGCTGGGACCCACTCATTTTCCTTTGTCTCCCATGACAGCAGCTCTGCAGGAGGGGCTGGCCCAGTACCCAACCTGTCAACCCGGAAATCAATCCAGGGGAAAGGCAGAGGTGGCCAGGTGTGGGGGGGGGGGGGGGGGGGGGGGGGGGGGGGGGGGGGGGGGGGGGGGGGGGGGGGGGGGGGGGGGGGGGCGGCGGGGGGCGCGGGGGGGCCCGCGGGGGGGGGGGGGGGGGGGGGGCGGGGGGGGGGGGCCGGGGG
>CAUYRT010003398.1:0-84337 GCA_963574885.1 Lepilemur ruficaudatus | reverse complement strand
AAAATTTTAAGTTCCAGATATGTTAAAATATTATAACCTAGATAGGTTTCCATCTAGGCCGCCTTCACCATGGGTGGACATCACTCACAACTGAGGGATGCGGTGAGCATTGTGGAGGGGAGGGGCATACCTCTAACCCTTGCTAGGGAGAGGCAAAGATATAACATGCAACCAAAATGTTTGTACTCTCATAATTTCCTAAAAAAAAAAAAAAGCTAATCACCGTGCTTATTTATGGAACCCAAGTTTGCTGTCATGACCCTTCTCAATACTGTGCATCAAGCAGTCATTATTCATCACTTGGCATGAAACAGGAGGCTGTGGTTTTGCCACCCACTGACACTCAGTCTTTAGAGTACGGTGATCAGCATTGTCGCTTAACATTTAATGTTATTTCAACATTTTGCCCCAACCCAGCAATTAGGTTATAATTTATCTGAAGACAGGGACAAAATGTATCCCCCCCAGCTTATCCAAGCCTTTACACATAATGGATAATTAATAAATATTTGTTTAAAATGACGAAATATACGCAGAAGCAGCGAGCTGTCATTCGAGGGTATTCTGATCCATTTCTGTAATGTGCCCACGCCAAACAATAAATGTAACTCAGGAGAGCTTAAAAAATTACAGTGATGCATGTTCCCATTACTGAATAGTTGACTTCTACAGAGCATGCCCAGTTGAAATTCCTGACACAAGTTTCCTGAGGATCACAGCCCATTTCAAATGGTCATAAACTCTTCTGCTGGCCTCCCCTTTTGCCTCTGAGTTAATCCGCACTTTGAGATTTCTTTGAGTGTACTTAAAATACAACAGAGAAAACAGTCCTTTTTGTCTGCAAATCACACAGGTGTGCTCTGGTCTTGCAAATGATGATGTGATCAGTTCTAACGTCATATAAAAC
This sequence comes from Lepilemur ruficaudatus, assembly GCA_963574885.1. Classification (NCBI taxonomy): domain Eukaryota; kingdom Metazoa; phylum Chordata; class Mammalia; order Primates; family Lepilemuridae; genus Lepilemur; species Lepilemur ruficaudatus. Next base: position 83,430 of record CAUYRT010003398.1, on the reverse strand, counting down.
CAAGCCTTCATCAAATGAAGCTATAACTAAATATTAATATAATCAGTGAGGTAGGGGAGAGTGATAGGAGCTTTACTGCCTTTACTCACGAAAACACGTTGTGGGATTGGCTGTGAACGATACCAACCCTGAAACAATTATCACCAAACAAAAGTCGTTTGGCTTTGCAGCCAGGACTTCCGCCACAAGACAACAGCAACTGAACTGTGACCGAAGAACTGTCTCTCCATGTGGACTTAAAATGGCACAGCTCTCTTTAAAAATAGGGGGAAATATCCTTTTTAATCATCTTTCTAGTCTGCCTCTAAAAAAAGAAAAAAACAAAACCTGGAGAAAACGAGTTGATTCACAAAGTGTGGGACAGCCCGTTTCTCCTACATTTTTTCCTCCACAAAAATAATGAGTTTGATAGCAGTTAAAGTATCAAGATGAATCCAGTCAGGATCCTTCCAGCAAACAAACTCTCATTCATCATGCTCAGCCCTCTATCATATCTCCTTGCAGCTAGATAATCCCTTTTCCATTTTGGTTCAAAGAGCTTTGCACACACTACCTCATTAACTTCACAAAACACTATGTGAGCTGAGAGAAGGCGAGTCAGCCAATGCAAGACCTGGGAACTGGCTGCCAAGTGTCAAATGTTGCAACAAATGCTTACATGCAACTTATGCAATTGAGTTCACACACCAAGATTTCTAATTTTTTCTTTTTCTCTTTTCTCTGTTAAGGAGCCCATCAGCCCTCACATAATGTAGACAAAGTGAAACAGAAAGTGAATAAATTCTTGAGGAATGATCTTTAGTATATGTACCATCAACCAGGATAATTCAGGCAAAAAATAATTTTAATTAACTAGCTACTCTGGACTAGCTTTGTACCAAATAAAGTGAGATTAATAGCAGCAAGTAACCATTATCCAAACTGGCTATTTACCTACATGAACTTACCAGATAACTGCTCAGTCCTCAGGCTGACTTCTGTTGGGTAAACCTAACCTTAGTAGGCATATTTTTCTTTGTAATTAATCTCTACAGTTGATTGAACAAGTCTTTTTGCCTCATTAGTTAAACTCAATATCAAGAAATAACTTTCTGACAGATCTGTGAGAATAGAATTTTTAAAAGTTTGATATATAGATATATACACACACACATATATTCAGTGTTTCATATAAATATGGAAAACACTGGAAACATGTTATAAGGAAGAATCACAAACTGGCCTCCAAAAGATACAACAGATATTTCTGAGATTCATTTCTAAGGTTATGAGCCATATTAGAATATTAGATACAACAAACTACAAAATAGAGGTAATGGGTTTTAAACAAATTCCTGAATCAGATGTATTAACTTGTCTTTGGTAAACCTTTCTAGATGATCTCTAATACAGTTCTTTTTCTTTCTACTCCACTGAAATTTTTATTCCAAATAACTCATCAGGTATGAAAAAGTGAATGACTCCATTTGGATTAATAATGACTACCAATCAGATAAGCTCTTTCTTTAGTAAGTTCAACATAAATACTAGAAATTGATGAATGCAAAGTACTACAACCATCAAAAAGTTAGGGCCAGGTGTGGTGGCTCACACTTTTAATCCTAGCACTTTGGGAGGCTGAGGCAAGAGGATTGCTTGAGGCCAAGAATTCAAAACCAGCCTGGACAATAGTGAGATTCTGTCTCTACAAAAAAAAAAAAAAAAATAGAAAAATTAGTCCGGTGTGGTGGCATGCACCTGTAAGCCCTGCTACTCAGGAGGCTGAGCCAGAAGGATCACAGTGAACTATGACGATACTACTGCACTCCACTCTGGGCAACAAGGCAAGTCCTATCTCAAAAAAATAATAATAATTAATTCTCCTTGAATTCATTATGTATGTGTATCTCAGGGTCTCAGTCTACATGTATTTTCCCCCTATATCAATGAACCCCATTATCATTATTGATTCAGTTGGCTCAGCTAGAACCCAGAGACTCCTCTCTCTTCTACACTATCACCCACACATCTGGGAAGATCATATGGATAATGCCTCTTCTTCTGCTCTGGAATCAATTGCACTGCAACTACGCATGTCTAGGACACCACTGTCTAAACTAGAGTCTGAATTATTCTAAGCTCACCTCTTTTCAATCAATTTTTTACATGAACATGCAAAGTCCAAACATATTGCCACACCTAAATTCAAAATTACCCTCGAGCACTCTATTTTCTCCAAGGTAAAATTTAAACTTAGAATAAAACGTCCTTCATAAATTTTGGTCCTAGTTTGACTCTCCAACCTTATCATTTTTAATTCTACTACTCCCTATATATACGTAGCTGAGACTACTATATGTTTATGAAAACCCACGAATCTCTCAACTGTTCACATAACTGGACCTCATGACAAAATTCTGACCAGTAAAGCAGGAATGGTATGTGTCATTTCTAAGTCAGAATGGTTAAGAAATGGGTGTCCCTTTCTCATGGCATCTTTGTCTATCTGTCAGTTAAATAAGAAGTACTTTGAGGACCTAGAAAGGCATAGAGATAGAAGATGAAGGAAGGCTGGATTCCTGAATTATTACATTATTACTGCCCCACCAGGAACACTGGGCAGTGGAATAGAATTTATGATGTATCTTTAGCAGCATTTAGCATCCTCTTATTTTATAACTCCTCCTTATCCCAGCTACCTACCTTTCCTGAAACATTTCCGGTAATCAGTTCCAGGTTTGGCATATGCTGTGGACTGTCTGGAGTGTTCTGCCCTCCCTATTCCCTTCAGATCTCTCACTCCTGATCATCTGTCAGATTTCGAATTAAATTCCACTTCTTAAAACTATCCTTGACCAGACTAACTCTTTCCTAAGGCCAGATTTGTGCCTCTCCTCTGTGATTTCAACCCCATGTGCCTACCTTATTTAAGTACTTATCACACACACACATACACTGTATAATTTATTATTGATCTGTCTATGCTAGTAGATCTAGTAAGCTTCTTAAAAAGGAGGCCTGTTACTTGATCACTGTGTATATTTAGCAGCTTACACAAGGTGAGGTGCATAGTAAGCATTTTATGCTTGAATCAATGAATGATCAATAAACTGCCTATAATATCTTTGAATCAATAAACTGTCTATATTCATTCAATTCACACATATTTATTGGTACCTACTACATGCCAGGCCCTCTGCTAGACAAAGTGGATATAGTGGTGAACAGAATAATCAAAGTCCCTGCCTCACAGAGCCTAGCGTGGAGTGGGAAAAAGATGCAAATTGTGATAAATGCCACAAAGGAAAATTATACAGCAAAAGCATCAGGGTGAGAAGACTAATTTGGATGAGGAAGTGAATCTTCTCTGACGCTGAATTCTGAAGGAGGGTTTGTTCTAATTCAAAGGGCAAATTACCTCAATTCAATGTGTAAATAAGAAAGCAGCGTTAGTATAACATGGAAGTTTCACTGGTCCATACACGGTTTCCCAAGCATGTTACTATTTTGTTCCTCTAAGTCCTCACACAGCTGTACCCAGCTGCAAGGAGCATCGTGTTATTGTACTGGGCGTGTTGCTCATTGACCACATGCACCAGCTCTCAGCTCAGCCTGGCCACATGCTCTGTCATAAAATTAGTGTTGCAGGGGCGTCTCTGATGGGGGTGCATTTTCCCCGCATCTCCACAACTGAGCAATCAACCTTTTGTTGAAGTCCTTGCATAATCCTACCTTCACCTACTTTTAAATGGGTAAATATCCTGTATGTACTCTCCTGGCTCTTTATGTATAAGGAAATTAACACATCTTTGCAACTGTGTTTGTATTCTTATTAGGGTTATTATTGATTTTTGTTAGTGTGTTGATGACAAACATTCGAAGTTTCATGGTTTCAAGAAAATTTTCCATGGTTTGCCCGAAACCTGTCCATCCTCTTATATGCCCTATTATTTCATCTGCAATTTTTATGTAATGAAAGGTTTTCTGGAAACCTATATATTGTGTTGTAGTCTAAACTCCTCTACCTTGCCTGACCTCCCGCTTCCTTCCTGAACTGCTTCCCTGGCGTTTCCTCGGGGAGTTAACAGGTGCCCTGCTCTCCTTGCCACACACCAAACACTGGGCATGTCATTTGGCTCCATCTGTGTGCAGAAAACCTGTTCAAATCTACCTGTCTAACTGTGAACTCTACACCCAACTTGGTGGAAGTTTTCTGTACAAGGCATTTGAAACTGTATTTACTGTCATTAGCAGAAATGAAATACGGAGAAGACAAATCAGCTCATCATCTTACAGTGACAGAACTCTGGGCATGGTTTCCTTGTCACACTAGGTAATGCCACTATATCAGCAGCCAGCTACTTGGAAATCTTGGAGTAATTGTCAACTCATCATTGTTCTTTGTCCTATAGATTCATTTTCTTTAACTCTTGCTGTGATTGTTCTTATACTTTCCAAATACGGCCCTTCTTCATTGTGCGTTCACTTTACCCCATTCTTATACACATCATATTAAAATCCTTTCACCACCAGACTTCGTGTGTTCAATGATACAATAATGTAGGAAAATGAGTGAGTTTGGAGACCAGAAAAATATGCATCAAAATCTTTGCTTATGGGACCTAGTGCATATTATTTAGCCTGTCTGAATCTCTATTTTCTCGTATGTATAAGAATAATAATGCTTAAATGCACAATTGTTATGACATTTGAATAATGGTATATAAATTAAAATAAGATGTCCAAAAGCCCATAAAATCAAACTCAAGTAAATAATTGGGCAAATATTTGCCAAAAACCTAAAAACATTGATATTATATTTTAAAAGATTTTACATGCTATTAAGAAATAGACTGAAAGCCTAGATAAAAAAAAATAGAACATTGCAAAGTATATATCTGATAAGGGGTAAATATCCAAAATACTCAAAATAAGGGGTAAATATATATTTGTTTGAGGAACCCAAACAAATCAATGGCAAGAAAATAAATAACCTGATTAAAAAACAAGCAAAGGACTTGAATTGACATTTCTCAAAAAAAGACATGCAAATGACAAACAGGTATCTGAAAAAATGATTATGATCACTATCATCAGGGAAATGCAATTTAAAATCACAATGAGATACCACACATGTAAGAATGGTCATTATCAAAAAGATGTAAGATAACAAATGTTGGCAAGAATCTGGAGAAAAGGGAACTGTTAAACACTGTTAGTGGGAATGTAAATAAGTATAGTCCTTACAGAAAACAGTATGGAAAGTCCTTAAAAATTTAAAAACATAATCACCATATGATCCAACAATCCCATTTCTGGGTATATATCCAAAGAATATTAAATTAGTATGTCAAAGAGATATGCACACTCCCTTGTTTATTACAGCACTATTCACAATAGCCAAGACATGAAATCAACCTAAGTATCCATCAATGGGTGAATGAATAAAGAAAATGTGACATATGTACACAATGAAATACTATTCAGCCATAAAAAAGAAGAAACTCCTGTCATTTGCAACAATATGGATGAACCTGGAGGATACTATGTTAAGTAAAAAAAGCCAGGCACAAAAAGACAAATGCCACATGATCTCACTCATGTGGAATCTAAAAAAAGTTGATGTCATAGGAGCAGAGAGTAGGATGGTGGCTCCCAGGGGGCCAGGGTGTTGGAGGGATGGGGGGTGGGGAGACATTGGTTAAAGGATCCAAAATTTCTATTAGATAGGAGAAATAAGTCCGAGAGAGCTATTATACAACATGGTGACTATAGCCAATAACAATGTAACACATTCTTGAAAAATGCTAAGAAAAAGGATACAAAGTATCCTTGCCACAAAAATGGTAAGCATGTGAGGTGATTCACGTGTGAATTAGTTACATTTAGCCATTCCAAATGTATATATACTTCAAAACATCACGTTGTACGTGATAAATACATACAATTTTATCTGTCAGCTAAAGGGAAAGAAAGTGAGAGTAACAGTGAAAAAGCTATGGTCTATACAAGAAGGATACGCCAGTCTTTAGAACTCTGATTCTTTTTACGCATCCACAGTGGGCTACGTATATGATATAGTTAAATAATAGTGAGAGAATGTTATAATGATAGTCAAGGTGAGTAGATATAGGATAAAGTAAGTTTAGGTTAAGAAAATAAAAGCATAAAAAGTTAAATAAATGGAATTTGAAGCACAGTTTCCAAACATGTAAAACCATACCATTGTATTTCTCAAAATAAAATGTTCTAAACAATGGCATATTATAGACAGGCATTTCTGGCACTAGAGCCATTTTTTATGGATCCCAAGAGTCCTTTGTATATATTTTTCCAACCCATTATTCCTTGTCCTATATTCATAAAGATTGTTAAAATAAAGCTAAGGGAAGCAGCAAGACATACCGGAAATGAGTTGAATGGTTTGAATTCTACTCTCATTTTTACTAGTTCATTATGTTGTGACCTTAGCTTAACTCTTTAAGCCGTAGTTTCTTTTTTTTGTGAAATTAGGAAAAAATAAGATGCCTATAACCTAGAGCTATGGTAAAGATCTAGTAAAATATATAACAAAGTAATTATCAAAATGCCTAGCATACTCTGTTATTTAATAACTGTACTTTTTAATCATTTCTTAAATTTTGCTGGTATTGTCCTTGTCCTTCTTATTAAATGAAACACCCTTCCTAAGCAATCTCAACCATTTCTGTAGCAGCAGCTACATATATTTTGTGGTGATGCTCAAATATATACCATTGGTTCAGAGTTTTTTCTGAACTAGCTTCTACTTATAAGTGTCCCGTTAAAAACTCAACCCCAAAGTGAACTTTCATCTTTTCTTGTTATTTACCTTAAAATGTGTCCTTCCCTTGTACTAATAAAATGGTATAACCAACGGGCAAGCCAGAAACCTGGGGATACCCCTAGGGCTCTTTTTTTCTTTCATCCCCATTTCCAATACAGGGACAAGTTGTATCAGCTCTTCCTGCTTAACACCCCCTTATCCATCATCCTTGCTTTCATCTGCCCCTTCACCGCTTCCTCTTGCTCATTGTTCTTCTCCACATCTCTAGTCTTGTTCTCCTTCAAATGAGTCTCACTGTCACCAAAGTGATTGTTTACAGACAAACCTTGTTTTTCTATTTTTCAGGGTACAATCTTCTGGGGCCCCCGTGGTGTACAGAATGAGGTCTGAATGTTTTAGTTTGGCACATTAGACCCTCTAAGAGCTGCAGACTTTTCTGGACTCAAATGTTCCTTTTCCCACTGTAGGGCCTGGCTCTATGCGTTTGCAGTGGTTGACATGTGTGAAGACGTTCCATGCTTTCTTGCTTTGCCAGTTCTGCCCCAGAGTGGCTTTTCTGTCCCAGTGCCCCCTGCCCAGCCCTTCCATCAACCCCACTGACTGCCAGCCCATCTTTCCAGGTATCCCTGAAGCCCTCTCCAGGAAGCCTCTTGGCAACATTCTTCCCAGATAGATCCATCACCTCTTGTGTGACCTTGTGTCTGTTTCTATCACATGCCCTATGATCCCCAATTCATTAATGTGTCTACATGGTTGACTCCATTTCTACAGTTCAAATTCCTTAAAGGCAACAACCGTGTCTCATTCCTCGTGGTATGCTCAGAGTCAGGTCAGGAGACAGATACCACCATCAAAGTTTGTAATTTGAGGAGTGTTCAGTAATGAGACTTATTTCAAAGAGGGTGGGCAGGCATTTGGGAAACCAGTAAGGGATAAGTCAGAACTGAGAAGCCAACGTAGAGAAAAGCCACACTGCAGGGTAAAGGAGAGAGTCAGTACAGAACCCGCAAAGGATAACTGCAAGGCAGCCAGCCTGAAGCAAAGCTCGCGGGGAGAGGAACCAGGGCGACACACACTCTTGCTTCCCCGTCCTCCCTCCCTGCTCGTGTCTCCCTTACTGGGAACCCAATCCTGGAGCTGGAGGGAAATGTAAGCTGGCCATTGATGTCGTCCACACTGTTCATTTTTTTTGGTTGGGGGGTGCCGAGTACACTGGAACAACAAAGAAAAATATACAGTGCAGAATCTGAGGGGCTGACAGACCCAAGTTGCTTAGAAGGTGCATGTTGAATGAGAATTCATTGAATGCTTATCCATGTGCCTTTGAAACCTGTGCAGAATGGATGATAAAGAGTTAAACATAAATGCTCTGAAATAGCATTTCTGCCAGCTTTATACAGGATTATGTTGTGCAGCCACTTAGCTGCTTCAGCACAGAAATGCTTTAAAGGGAAAGAGCAGGAAGTGCTGGAGAAAAAGGTTGGTGAGCTGACAATCTCACAAGGCGGCAGAGCTAAAGGTGGCCAAACATGACCCTGTAGGGTGAGGGCTCTCTTCTTTCCACGCCACCCAGAGGTTTGAACCCAGCCTTGCTTTGTGAAAAAGGTTCTGTCGTTTTCCTGGAGGAGAAAGGTATGCCTGGTGATGCTACCCAGACGGCGGCCTTTTCTGACAAAATGGTGATGCTTACGAAGGATGGATGGGGAAGGAATTAGGAAGCCGGCGTGCAAACACAAATAAACAAGCAGATATAGCAAGAGTGATGTCTGAGTGCAAATGCCCACAGCTCAGGGATAAAGAGAAGTGAGTCTCAGTGACAGGTGGAGAAAGGCAGCGGCAGCATGACAAGAAAGGAAGGAGAAAATGGAGAAATAAAGTGAGATAATAAGGATTTACAGCAAGGAAAATGGGCCATAGTATCAGCAGGAAAATGAGATATCTGCAGAAGGAATCTGTAAATCTCCCACAAAACTCATAGCCACTGTGAGAGCCTGGGAATAGCGTGTCTGCCAGCTTGGAAAGACTGTCCTGGAAATGACAGCCCGGTCAGCCAGCAGGACCTGCACCGACAACGGAGGTTCTTCAGGAAAACAAGGAAACAGACCCAAAGATGAGAGGCAATGGCTTGGGACCCACACCATTCAAATCTAGACTAATGGATTTCTAACAATTAGTTGGAGATGTCTTTCGTTAACGGCACATGTACTAATTAATTCTTCACTAAACTGATTATCATTTTAACACTCTGTGTATATAGAACCAGTTTCAGATAAATCAAATAGTCGATTAAGCTTCTAATCATGGGGTGTCAAAATATCCTAGCCAGGTGTTGTCTATGAAAGAAATGCATGACTTCATAGATGCTAGGAAGGAAAGATTTCGGGAGGCAGTGTGACACAGTGCTTAACATGGACTTCAGTACCAGAACCTTTATGTCCATTCTTGCTCTACCACCTAGAAGTTATGCTAACTTGGTTTTAGTCTTAGTTTCTTCCTCTGTAAGATGAGGATAATGCTAGTCCCTCCTTCAGAAGTTTCTTATGAGGATTAGAAGAGTTAAGATATTTTAAATCACACATAGTTAATGCCTGTTAACACAGTGCCTGGCACACAGCATGTGCTCAAATCCTAAACTATTATTTCTAATGGAGCCTACTTTTTACTTGATTTGCATGATGTTGGAAGGAAACTTATGAACATTTTTACATTTTTGAGATTGTAAAATATTATACAAATTTAAGATATAATTATTCATGACAAAGGGGATTGGTCTAAACATAGTTTAAAGATGGCAATTTTGAGCACATCAAGATCCCATACCAATATTGGATTATTGGATCACTACATAGCATTCTAACTACCATGAAAGATAAAATGCAGGATATTACTTTAGTAACTATATTATCAGTCAAACTATAATGTCATAAAATGTCCAGCTATTCTAGCTTTTTAAATCACATTTTTCTTGATTATATGGTTTGAAAAATAATATATAGAGGAGCATACCATATTTGTATCATCTAAATCATACTTTCAACAGTTATTCCACTTTACAAAGTTACTTAAGCCTTTAACACATAGTGGGTGCTTAATGAATATTAAAATTTTCTGACTACATATGTGAGACTTGTTTTGGTCAAAATTATAGCATAAATTAGGAATCAAGCACATAGAAATAAAATCTGAGTTATTAATCATTTTAAGTAAATGAAAGTCTTTGTAAATATAAATCATGCATCTAGTTGAAAAAATGAACAGATTTTTGAATATTGAATTAATGAATTTGTACTGAGAAAAAAATTGTAACACAGTCCACATTCCTATACCACACCCCTGCCCAACTACCTCCTCCAACAAGTTAAAGTTAAGCCAAAATCTATTCTTGTTTAAAGTACTACATATGACTGTGGAATTTCCTTGCCTTAACCTTAAAAAGTATGACTTTTGAGTCAAAACATTGAATTTTTTTCTATTCTTTGTTCCTATTTTCTCTAGAGTCTTTGTAGAAAAATGTTTGAGACATACCTTTTTTATGGAAAAAAAAGCAAAGGAATGAATTAACTGGGGAGTACTTACTAGAGGCCACTGAGGCTGCAATGAGCTCGGGACATCAAGTGTGGCTCTGTAGTGATTTTCCTAGTCCTTGCAACAGCACACACTGCAAACAGCAAACACGAAGAAATATTTGAGCTATTTTAATTTAGAACAGTATCTATTCTGTATCTAGAACATCTGTAAAATCAATTCAAAGTTATTCTGCCCCTACGTCCCTGAATAAAATGGCACACTACACTGTCTCACTATAGAAATGGTATCACTTCTAAATGTGAGGTGTAGGCGGGAAGCCAAATGGATCTCTAATTTTAAAAGGCCACCAAGTGATTCTACTGAGAACTCTTCTTGCTGCTGTCTTCCTACTAAGAATCTCTGGATGAAAACAAGGATCTCAAGGGTGTTAAATGGGAAATACATCTTATGAAAAGTTGTAAAGACACATACAAACCTACAAAGAAATATTTAATCTTCATAAGCTAAAATTTACTGAGCATTTACTTTGTTAGATGTACTTTTGAATGCTTTAAATGTATTGCCGCATTTGGGCTTCAAAACAAGGGGGTGGTATAATTTCCAAATTTATAGATGAAGTGCCTAGGCACTGAGAAGTGACAATACTTAACTAAGATTGTAGAGCAGGTTAGCGGGCGAACTGAGGTGCAAACTAGGCTGTCTGCACTCTAAACCATGACCCCGTGTTACACAGCAAATGTATTTTGGTTAAAATATGAGTAAATCTGATGTTTTTACATAAAATACATAATTATGCTGCTCAATCCCACTCTGTTCTTGCTTATGCTGCCACACCTGCTCTTCTACTTTTCTTTCCTTGCCCAATTTCTATCCATTCTGTAAGGCTCACCTGAGTCACAGCCTGCTCCGAGACTTCCAAAAGATAGCCAAAAGAGGCTCTGAGTGCCCAAGTAAATCCACACGTAACTCCAGCAGAGCTCTTCATTCACTCCTTTTTCCAACAAAGTGATCACAGCTACTGTGTGTCAGGCTCTGTGCTAGGCATACATATCATTTAAATTGCTTGCTTTAAAAATCACTATTTTTGATGGAAGGTCTTTATTCAATTTTGCATCTCCCAAGTCTGGCCAAATGGCTGGCACATAGTCGGCTTATTATTTTTTTAAACTAAAATAAAGATTAATATGTTGTATCTAGGAACATCAATATCAATGATCCACAGTCATAGGTAAGGCCTATTCAGAAGTCCAAGAAAATGTAGGTAGAGATTCAGACAGAACTGTAAGCCTCTGCTGTAACCAACTTCCTGTCATTTGTTTGATTAATATGTCCAGCATTTTAAAGTACTTGTATGTGTCAAGTCCTATCTTAGGCACTAAAGAGAATACAGATTCCAAAAATGAATAAGGTCTATTCCCAGCCCACAAGGAGCATATAGTCTATTGGGCAAAATAGAGCATGCACCAGCCCATTTAAAATGAATGTGATATGGATCACCTAATAAACTTAGGAAAAAAAGGCACTTTAGATTGGAGTGATTAAAACGTACTTCCCAGATGAGGAGGCATCCAGATTACTAACTGAGTATATAGGACTCTTACTGGTGGCAAAGGGAACTTACCAGGAGCAGAGAAGAGCCTAAACAGAAACATTGTAAAGGAATAATATTTTGAGATATTAACTAAGATTTACCTCCTGTGATACATTTCCTTTTACATTCTGTCTCCGTCCCTATCCCTCCTCTCGCATTAGGGGAGAGATACAACATAACAATATGCGAAGAAAAACCTTTTGATTTTCAAAAGCTAAAGCTTTCAAATCTCAAAAGGCAAGGCTTTTGCAGTGGAAGAAGCTAAGCCCTGAACCATTAAAGACATAAAGTTTATGCCGTAAACAAGAAATAAAGAGCAGACCTCTCTACTCAGATGACATAAAGATTCCACAGACTAAGGCAAATGGAAAATAGCCAGGGTTTAGATGCTGGTAGGTTCCTGAAAAGCATCCTGAATTCTGCTCCAACATAACTTTGGAAGGCATAATTAAACCCTTAGATAGGATTGAGACCCAAAGACAGGATGAGACCTATTCAGAACCAAGGACAAGAACAAGACCGGACTTGGTGAAGCACTTACTAGGGCCAGGAATTATTCTTACCAAATTTTATTTGAATAATGACCAGATTATGAAGGACTCACCATTATAAGTATCACCACTTTTACAGATGATAAAACTAGGTCACAGAGAAGTTATGTAATTTTCTCAAAGTCATTCAATTAGAAATAGCAGAGTTGGTACTTGAACCTCAGTAGTCTGTTCGTAGATAGTGTAAGGGCCAAAGGAAAGCCTCCTCTTCACCCTCTGAAGATGCACTAAAAATGAACTGACAGTAGACAGACTAACAGGAGAAAAAGGCATAAACATCTATTTAGCATGTACAAACATGGGAGCCATAAACAAAATGTGAGACTTAAAGAAGGGCCAGGTGGTTGAGGCGTTATAGGGGAGAGATGTATGGACCCAGCAGGCAGAGACTATTTTGTGAATAATTCTCTTTGGAAGCTGATGGGAGCAACGTGTTGGGGAGGGTGAGGCGTGGAGCTGCACAGGGACAAGGGTTGTCTTATGATGCAGATCAGGTTTCTCAGGGCCTCTCTCAAAGCTGCTCTCAGAAAAATAGGTCGAAAGTCTGAGCATGGCGATGACTTTTAGTTGTCTTCTCTTCTCCAATAGTTAACATTTCTTGTTTTTTTGATGAGATTCCTTGGGAGGGGAGGTCTTAAGACAATTGCATTTCTTTTGGAAAGAGTCTTTCTTAGGAATTTCTAAGGAAATTTCAGACAGAGTCCACCTGGTGTTTCAGGAAAGTAAGGGGATCAGAGAGACAGGGAAGTGTTTTGGGGTGTTATTTCCTTTTTTCTTTTTCTTTTTTTTTTTGAGACAGAGTCTCACTGTGTTGCCGTGGCTAGAGTGCCGTGGCATCAGCCTAGCTCATAGCAACCTCAAACTCCTGAGCTCAAGCAATCCTTCTGCCTCAGCCTCCCAAGTAGCTGGGACTACAGGCGTGCGCCACCATGCCCGGCTAATTTTTTCTATATATTTTTAGTTGGCCAATTAATTTCTTTCTAGTTTTTTTATTAGAGACGGGGTCTCACTCTTGCTCAGGCTGGTTTCGAACTCCTGACCTTGAGCGATCCACCTGCCTCGGCCTCCCAAAGTGCTAGGATTACAGGCATGAGCCACCGCGCCCGGCCTGGGGTGTTGTTTTCTAAGCCCCAACAATAGTGCTCATAATCATTGTGTTATCTGAGAAAGACACAGAATTACCTAAGATCTAGTTTCTAACACTAGCTAGTATTAAGGATCAACATGAAAACAGTAAGTTTGTTACAGAAAAAGAAAGCAAGTTACATTTCTTTGAATGACTATCCTATGTGATCGTTTTGAATGACTCATCTATGGACATCATCATAATGGCAGCTTTTATGTGAATGAAATTTTTATTTGTTGTACGTGCCTCTAGGATTGTAACTAGTCTTATCAATTTAAGTATGAAAAAGTACATAGTATATATTAACTTGTTCAAGATTTCTTAGTAAGTGGCCCGGCAGTATTTGAACTTGGACGATTTGACTCCCAAATTGTGTCCCCATTAACTGTTCCATCAGTGTGTTTAGGCAATGGCAGCTGCAGTGACCATGACAATGTGATGTTCAAATCTCCTTCTATGGGAAACACGATGGATCGATGGCCTCAACTACTCTTCCTCCACGTTCACCTCTGCATTAATTCTAATGGTACACTTTCTACTGGTTGCTTCCATCCAACGACTGAGCACGGAAAGGTGGCATGGGGGACCCCTGAAATGTGGCTTTTGGCTCAAGGAGGCTCCCAGTTGCCTTTCCAGATCTTTGTTGGACTGAGCAGCAGTCTGAGGCCCTTCCTACCAACTCTCCTTTCCCCGCTCTCTCCCAACACATGGTCTGAAGCCTGCCCTCTGACTCTGCTGCTTCTTCCCCAGCACATCTCAGACGTGTCCCCTCCTTCCTTGATGTCTGCTTCTCCCCAACTAATGCCACTGGTAGAGAGATGAGGATGGTCTGTAAAAAACTAAGCCTAACCATTCATTTTAAATTATATATTCCATTTAGATTGAAAGCACTCATTGTCACCAATAAAAGAAAGTGTAAATTTCCCAGGAGAATATTTAAATGTCATACTACTTAGATCTCATGGCAGTGTTCAAACTTTTCATGTTGATATCTGTAATAAAGTTCCACCTATTTTAATACAAAAATTTGTCGCTTACTATTTGAATCTAAACAGAAACCTAAAAAATTTTAAATTATTCTTTCTTAGCGTGACCTATTTTAGGTGTTTTTTTTTATACATCCATGTTTTCATCCCTCTCCATGTCTACGTTCACATAAATTATCTAAAATTTTACATGTTTTTTCTATTCCAAATTGAAGAGCAAGAAGTAACACTTGTATGCATACAAGAGCCATATCTTCATAAAGCAAACATATAGTTTTAGTCACTTAAGGAATTTTTTCCATGTTAAATATTTATATGTTGGGCAACAAATAGAATATGGATTCAAACAGTTGTAAATACTGCTTTGTTTTTCTAACAACATCACGGGCCCCACTTACCGTGTACTTACTGCTGGCCTCTCTGCTCCAGAGATCTAAGTGACAGCAACGTGGTGAGTTTCTGCTTCCTATGCGTGGACAGTTACTGCGTTTTCCTGCCCTGTATCCACTCGCCCTTATGTGGTTCTGACTCTCCACTTTTTCTCCAGACATTGACCCTCCTCTCTTCTCAGTCCCTGTGTGTCAGGTGGGCTGATTTCCTACCCATAGCTTTGTGGGGAGGAGTGAGCACATTTTATCTTCCCCTCCTGATTAATGAATGTATTCCATCTCCTTGGATCAGTGATTTGGGGATAGGTGCAAGATTCATAATGACCCCAAACCAGGATTTTTTTCCCTCTTTCTCTTGGAAGCCACTGGAAAAAGAAAAACATCCTTTTGCTGGAATGTGGTATGACTGGAAAAGCTAGAGACCATGTTGCCACCAAGAGTGAGAACCTGACTGAAAATAAAATTTAAGAAAGTAAAACCTAGATGGAAGACGGAAGATATCTGACAACAGACCCTAAACACCCAGACTCAGCCATGCCTATTACTGGGCTTTTCAGTTACACAGGTCAATAAAATCTTATTACTTGTTAAGCCAATTTAGATTGAGGTTTTATCATTTTAAATTTAAAGAGGTCATTTTAATTAGGTTCATCTTTAGAAAATAAGGGAAAAAATATAAAGAAATGATAACTCATCAAACTTCAATGGAACTACAGCCATCTTTGTGTTAAAAGTCGTCAAGCTCAGGGTTTATTCCTACGGTAAAGTAGCATGAAGTCAAATGCTTCCCTTCTTTATGGCTCAGCGCACACTGACAGCTGTCAATCAAACAAGCCACACATACCTGAATTACCAAACATTAAGTAAAAAGGACCTGAACTGCTAAAGAAATCACTGTGTCTTTATTTCCAAGGAGATTCTGGTACCTGCTTTTTAAGTTAGAACCAAGTCATTTGAATACTTAAAGACACTTTTCCACTTTATACATGTGAGTTTGCTGCACTCAGTCTTCCGTACTAAATATTACATACTATTATCTCAAAATATCTTTTGTATGTTGGATTTTCTGTTTCTTCCCTTTCTGGTTCAGTTTGGGGAGTTTCTATAGATCTTTCATCATCATCATTGATTCTTCCTCAGCTATATCAAATCCACTGAGGAGCCCACAAAAGGCATTTCCTTTTAGTGTGGTAAACTACACATAACAGAAAATTTACTATTTTAACCATTCTTAAATGTACAGTTTTTTGGCATTAAGTACATTCATATTGTTGTGCAGACATCACCATCATCCATCATCAGAATATTTTTTATCTTCCCAAACTGAAACTCTGTACCCATTAAACAACAGCTCTCCGTTACTCTTTCTCTCCAGCCCGACAACCACCATTCTATCTTAAGTCTCTGAATTCACGTGTGTGTGTGTGTGTGTGTATGTGTGTGTGTGTCTTAGGTTTTTTTTTTTTTCTTTTAAGTATTAAGGGAGTACAAATGTTTTGGTTACATGTATCATTTTTGTAATGCCTGAGTCAGGGCTATAGATGTGCCCATCACCTAAATAGTGTTCATTGTACCCATTAGGTGGGTTTTTGCCCCTCCACTCCCCACCCCTCCCCCTGCTTGATTTCCACTAAGTGTTACCTTACTCTGTGCACATGTGCGCTCATCAGTTAGTTCCAGCTTCACAGCCAGTGCATGTGGTGTTTGTTGGATGGGAGGCATCCTTAATCTGTTACTGTGTCATTTCTAATATTTCCATCTGATTATTTCTTATCGTTTCCATCTCTCTGCTGAAATCACCAATAAGGCCTTGCATGTTGCCCACAATGTCCGTCTACACCTTGTCTTGGTAAGTTAGTATTCAACATCTCTTCTCTCTGTAGGTGCTTCTCCTTAGATTTGGGGCCAATTGGTTGTCAGGTGACATCAGCTCTCTGATAAGCTCAAGAGAAGTTTATGAATTTGCTGTTTATCTAGGGTTTTTTTTCATTATAAATTAGGGAGTGATACTCTGTCTAAGGCTCTATATTCCTAAGTGGAAACTAGAAGTTCTCTATGCAGGCTTTAGACTTTGGCCTTTTCAACAAAGAACAAACATATTAAGCTAGTTAGCACTATCAGCCACGGTTCAGCTTCTTCAATTGTCTTCATAGCAATGCTAGTATAATCATTTAAGTATTATATTACATATAGTTTTTATTACTTGATAAAATAATAGCATAAAATGACTTTGCTGTTCCAGAAATAATAAATAAGAATTTTCTCATGAGCATAAAGTCATTGAGCTCAAGGTGAAAAACATTAAAGTGTGCTGAAACTGGTAAACCTTTCGCTTCAATCATCCTTGCTGGGCTGAACCAAGTGAAATAGGAGGAGGCAGCAAATACAATGGAAGAATCCGTGTGAAATGCATGGTAAAGCTGGTCACTAAAGTCTGATTTGTGATCTTCTTGTCTTAGTTCTCTTAAAACAAACCCTTTCCTATATAAGCATAGTGCTCATCTTCTACACAATTGCATTGGCATACATTTCTATAAAGAGTGAGGTGAATGTAAAGCATAGAATTTTGCCAGAGAGCCCACCAAACTCCTTATAAACTGTTTTCTTCATCCCAGATATTGTACTGTGCTCAGCTCACACTGACCCAATCGTAGATAGAATGGTGTTGTGCATGCCGGTGTGTTATGTGTGTGTGTTTACGCATATACATGACTAATTAATAAAAATAGATCTTTCAAGTTAACCAAATAGAGTTATCACATAATTATACAGAAATTAATGATCCTATTAGAATTCCAGCTAAGATCTCGGTTTCTCTACCTCCTCCCCTGCTGCTTCCCTGTGTGTTAACCCTTTGATATAACACGAGGCAGAAGCCATTCATTATCATTTCCCTCCTTCCCTCCCTCCTTCCCTCCCTCCCTCCTTCCCTTTTTTCCCCTCATTACCTTACTTTCTTTCTCTTCTTTTAGTCCTTCTTTCTTTCCTTCCTTTCATGCACTTTCTCCTGCTCACTATCAATGTCCACTTCTGTTTCCAATAATCACACCCTGATTTTCTCTGAATAACCGCTCTTTAATTTTCAGCAAATGAAGTGGGGAGAGCTATGACCTCCACCTGGATTTTCAGGGCAGGCTAAGATTAACCAAAACTTTGCTTAGCCCTCTTTACAGCTGGTTACGGGTTCAACACATGATCCTATTGGATCCACCAAGAATTAATTCTGGGGTTTTTTGCTGAACTTGCCAGGAAAGAACATTTTTTCCTATACAGGAATTCCTAGCAACAGAAAAAACATTGGAGATGCTGGAGGCCACAACGTATAGAGAAAAAGCCTCAGAATAAGGCTGACAGAGCTCTGTAGGGGCAGAGAAAACAAGATAAAATACCATGTTTTTTGCTTTAGCCTTTTCTTAGAACTTTCAGTCATCCTAGATAAATTTCCCTTTTATTGTTTAATCCATTGTGGGCAGTTAACACTTTCTACCTTCTTTACAGAATAACTGACTATGAAATAAAAGATTCTAAATAGTTCCATTCTCATAGAAACCATTCAATCCTCTAGAAAACAGGAAGGCTAATTATTTGAGTCTAATCATCTGATTTAGTGGTTCCGTTTTTAGCAAATCAAGACAAGATTGGTAAAGTTGGGAAAAAGGTTATAAAGATGAAGATAAATTCATTTTATACTGTTATTTTTTTCATTCTTTAACTTCACAGCCCTGCTATAACTTCTAATTTCACTATAGGCATCAAAGTTAAGGAATGACACACTTTACTTCTCTTTAAACACTTTAGAACTTCTAATGAAATGCCCTTTCAAACTATAGCCCATCATTTAAAAATGTATTTACTCACTATTCACTAAACAAACAAGTAATCTACTAAATTAGGCTCACCTACAAGTCATTTGTTACTTCTCTTTTTAAAAGTAACTAGATGAGATAGTAAACTACAATATAAGTATCAAAATGACCAAAAAGGGCTATTTAAAGGGAGACTTCAGTGGCATTGAATGGTTTCATTGCTTAAAGTTCATAAAGTAAGATATATTAACTTCACGACTAGAATGCAAATTTATATTCCAATTACAATCGATATTTTAGAGTTTACTATGGGTGGCAGCTGTAGGTACAATTAAAGAATTCTAATTAAAGCTACTTGAAGCAAATGAAGGCTATACCAGATTCCTCAATCTAATAGAATTTCTACCTTTTAATGACAGGAAAGGATCAACAGTGACTTTTCATCTAAATCAAGGGCAGGTTTATTTACCTCTTAGACACTACTTCCGCTAATAACATAAGGAATGTATACATAGATTATGGAATGGAGGATATAAACATACAACACTGGCAGCGTGTGTGACGATCACTGACAAGAATTAATCAGCATCCCTCATGCCATACACAATGCAGTCAGAATAGAAACAGCAAATCTGTTCAAGGAATGCAAACAAGCTGCGTAAAAGGCTAAACAAGCAAAAGTCTATCATCAACTATGACTCAAATTACATCTTTAAATTGTGTGTCAGCTTCCTTTAAGTTAGCTGTTTAAGAACTTGGTCCCTGATAGACTTTATAAACTGCAAAGTACTACATCTTCTCAGGTTCACCATTTTATTTTATTTATTTTTTATTTTTTATTTTTTGAGACAGAGTCTCACTCTGTCGCTTGGGCTAGAGTGCCGTGGCATCAGCTTAGCTCACAGCAACCTCAAACTCCTGGGCTCAAGCGACCCTCCTGTCTCAGCCTCCCCAGTACCTGGGACTACAGGCACGTGCCACCATGCCCGGCTAATTTTTTCTATTTTTGGTAGAGACGGGGTCTCGCTCTTGCTCTTGCTGTTGCTCAGGCTGGTCTCGAACTCCTGAGCTCAAATGAACCACCTGCCTTGGCCTCCTAGAGTACTAGGGTTATAGGCATGAGCCACTGCGCCTGGCCAGGCTCACCGTTTTATTACGGTGTCAGTGTGGGAATACATTTAATAATTCAGCTTGTAAATTAACCCTTACTTGATGCAACTGATATATTGCTGTGGATATTTATGTAGTGTTTTTCTTAGTTATGGAATCTGTTGATAAGACTCAGAAGTTCTATAGCCAGCCCTGGAAGTAATGTTAATGGGATGAACTGATTACTATGCAGTTTTTTTTCAGATTTGGAGCTAGTTTTTCTTTAGTCCTCAGAACTCTGGTGGTAAGGGTTCAACCGAGATCTTGGGGTATGTAGAGACTTCTGTCATATGGTAGGTTTTAAACTGAAACTTAGGTCTAAGGAAATTCTCCTACAAAATGCTTTCTCTTTGCACACAAAATATAAAGTAACACTTCCCACCATGCTTCCTAGAATGCATGTTGGCTATAAGTGAAAATGTTGATGATTAACTCTGTAAAGAATGAAGGGTAAAATAATGAGAACAAAATTGATGAAAAAGTTACACTAATATTTTTACAGTCATGAGCCAACTTCTCTTGTGAAGGAAAGTTTAGACACATTTGAGAGTCTTTGTATCGCTTTCTCGTGCCTGGAAGTACACCAAAAGTAATTTCAATTCTCAATTTGTAATTTTTAACATCTACTCACTTTCTGTTCAGACATTTTAGTGCCCAGAGATTTTAAATAAGCAATAATGGTCTCACCTCCTTCAGTGGAATTGCCAACAAATTGTGTTATACCAAGTGCAGTACAGTTGTGCTTAATATTTTTCAACACACAATTTCCAGTCAGCATTAAACTTTTAGCTCCACTTATTTATATGTGTTAAGAGAAAAGGTTGTCATGCACAATCTATTCTTGTTGCATCCGAATATTTTGTATGAATAAACATAAACAATAAATGTAAGCCTTTGCACGTAGTGGAAAGGAAATAAATTGAGGGTGATAAACAGTCAGTCACCTGTGGATAAAGATTAAAGACTGGGGTGACTAAAGATCAAAAGAATATGGGTCACTGGGAAGAGGGGGAACTGGAAGAATTCACTTATGGATTTTTTTCCTTGGGTTTCCATTTATGCTCTACCTTGGTGAATGGGAAGATGGGCACTGATCAAATAGTGATTATAATGAGGCTCAGGTGATCCCAGATCTCAGCCTTCAATCTTCCTCTCTTGCATAAATCCACAATCACTTCTTTAATAGTCTCATCTAGGCTCATTATTTTTAAATATCATATGTGTCTCTGGCCTATAAATATACCGTGAACTCCACGCCCATACATCCAGTTTTACACTCCATATCTTTATTTGAACGTCTAAAAAGCAGCATGAACTTTGTACGTCCAAAGCCAGAATGGAGTCTTCCCCATCGCAGAAAATGGCAACCTCACTTTTCTAATTATTCACATCAAAAGCCCTGAAGTCCTCTTTCTTAATACTTAATCCCTACCTATCTACACATCCTATTGCCTTTATGTCATATCACGTGCTGGCTCAACCTCTGTATTCACAACCTGCACTACCTTCTTTGACGTGGATGGCGGCAACGGCCTCCCCAACCCGTCCGCCTTCCCTCATCCTCCACCTTCTGTAGCTCATTCCCAACGCAGTAGCCTGTCCTTTCATAACACACATTAAATTGGGTTTTCCTCCAGTCGAACCCTCCAGAGATTTTGCTTCTCACTCTGAGTAAAAGTCAAAGTCCTTAACATGACACCACACTATCTCGTCTCTCTTCTTTAACTGTATTTTTTACTGTTCTCTCTCATACTCACTACACTTCAGACACAACGGGCTTCGTGCTGGTCCTTGAAAACTAGAGACCCATTCTTGTCACCAGGCTCCCTCCTTGCAGTTCCCTTTGCCCGGTGAGCAGTTCCTGAGATGCCCATGTGGCTACTTCCTTGCCTCCTTCAGGCCTTATCTCCAAGTTTTCCCTGACTATTCATCTAAAATTCCAATTCTCTTCCTTATCTTCTCACTGCACAGGCATTCCTGATCTCATTTCTCCACCTAAATGGTAGGCATAGCATATATTACCGTGTGACATTTATATATGTATTGACTTATTTGTTGACAATCTCTCTCCTTTCACTAGAATACAAACTCTATGAGAGTAGGGACAGATTCTAGTTGCCTAGAAAAGTGGAGAGCACATGAAACATATTTTCTGATTGAAATAATTCATCAATAATCGCTATGAAGAGGTACAAGGTACTCTGAGAGCCTGTAATAGATGAATTTGACAGTCACAAAAATGAGGAAGGTCTTCCTTTCAAAAAATTAATCTTTTTAGTGAAGTTTTGAAGAATGAGACACATTATCCAGGATAAGACAGCAGGGAAGAAGATTCCGGGTATTAAGAACAACACGAACAGAATGTTCTGAGGTGAGAGGAAAAACACCACAGTTGTTATTTATTTGTATAAATAGGGACTCATAAGGACTGGAAGAAAGCCTAAGTGGCTGGAGCTTAGAGAGAAACAGGGGTGACACTATGTGATGGAAGGCAGAGCCTGGACCACAAAGCTCCTTGTAGAGCACATTTAGGGCTTTATCCTAAGAGCAATGGGAAGCCATTGAAAATAAGTGTGTGTGTGTGTGTGTGTGTGTGTGTGTGTGTGTGTGTGTTTTAAAAGGATGACTCAGGCTGCAGCACAGAAAATACATTGCAGACAGACAAGAAAGAACAGCGGCAGAGTCCTGCGGTAGGAACTAATCTCCATGAGAAATGGAAGCAGCTAGGCTAGCAGAGAGGACCAGGTGGGACCTCGCAGGTCTCTGGGTCTCTCTTTTTCTTTCCCGCCATCCCAATCTCGTTGGCTTTACTACTTTACCCTCAGGTTTCCCATGCTGGGAGTGCTCCGGTCTTGCTCCCTTCTCGCCGCTAGGAAGAAAAGTCTGAAATGAAAGAGCTTTACCATTTCCTGCCACTTCTCCATGTGATGCCTGCTCCATTCACAACAAATGTTTTCCACAGTTTTTATCTGGATATTTATTTTGGCCATTTGACTGAGCTCCGCGGTGATGGTGACTGTGCCAGGAATCACGCTTTGTTCATCATGATCTCCCCGACAGCTTGTGCATAGGAGATATGCAATAGTACTTGTTGAATAAATGAGAAATTAAATTAACTGCTGATCTGCCAACCTAGCGTTCTTCTAATCGCTGATTTGTGGACACCATGAATTCTTTTGAGATGAAGCCTTTTTCTGTACAAAGCATATAAGCTACAGATCAAATTATCTAGTAGTGATTGTGCACTTGAAGTTCAAATATGTAAATAGCTCAACAGAATATAATTATAGCACAAATTTTCAAATTATATGAAAATCAATAATGAATTTAGGAAGTAAATTGTATATATACTTTTCAACATAGTTCCTCAAGTGACTGAAAGGAGGACACAGTGAACTGAAGTGGTAACTCATTGAAGAACATCTAAAAAGCCCAAAAGAGTTCATGTAGCTCCCCTAAATCTTCTGATTCCCAGAGAATAGGTTAAATATTATAAAATGCTGAATCATGAAACTGAATAGCAACTGTACAATAGTGACAGAATCATTTCCATTAAAGATTGTTAACGACCTACACTGATCCTTAGCTATTCTTGAGCATGACCTAAATTCTAATAAACACATACACACACATAGATTGATCTACATACACAAACACATACACATGTATATATGTGTGTGTATATATATATGTATATACGCAAATACACACATTAATTCAATATTAAAGTTAAAGTTGTAAAGCAAGTCATGGAAAGGTGAGAAAAGTTCTTAAAGGACAATGAATAGGAATTCTCAGCTATATGTATTTTATGGCAGTATTGAAGGTTAACTAGTACCATTTAGATGTTCTTTTTCCACCTCCTTTCCATCTGTGCAGTTTTCCTGAAGCCACAGATGTTTAAATAGATCACTTTTCAGAAAAGTTGTAAACAGAAGGTCATAATTTAAACAAGGCAACCAGATTCTCCTGCCATCTAATTATTAATAAGGAGGTAATATGATTCAATTCTGTATTAAAAATGTTTTCACTTGTTAGATATGATAACAGTAGCTTTTAAAAGAGGGGTTCTTGGAAAGAGAATATGTACATTGCTTCCAATTTATGAAATTATAACATCTGTTAACTGGAATAATTTTTGTCATAAGGAACATACTGTAAACAAAGTCCAAACCTGACTAAAAAGATATTTGTTTGATGCTTCATTTTATATAAAGAAACACTGACCTAATAACTGGCCAAAAAAATCTGATTTTTAAAAAACACAAAAATAGAACTGAAGTCAAAATATTAGAATAAAGGATTAGAAACAAAATTTCCAAATAAACAAAAAATTCATCCATGACTATGCTACTTATGTAGTATATGGAAATATAACCTTAAATTTCTATTCATTGTGTTTACTTCAAATAACATTTTTCTCTATAAAAACCACATAAAATAACAAAGAGTGGAAAAAAGGGAAAACAGTTTCTACATAAAACACAGAAACAAGGCCAACTTTCACCAATAAACATACTTGAAAAAAATATATGCTTGTGAAGAAACCATATGAAATTATTACCTGGTTCAATGTCTCAGTAGGTTATAGATATTCCCCACCCCCTTGTGTTTTTGGTTTATTGAAATTGTCTTGAAGAATTATCTTTTCACCATTACACATGAGCCTCCAAGTATTTGTATCTTTCAAAATCTCAAGTAAAAAAAATTATCTAGAAAAATTCAGTTTAATATATTTGCCGTATTGTTGCTAAACCAAAATACAACAAAGAAGCACAATCACTTACCTGCAAAACTGCTGAGTATTCAGGAGCTCCCATAATTCAAATTACCTAATTCTTCTTTCTTGCCCTATATTGCCTTAGCCCAGATATTTTATATTTGTGATATTATACTAACAAGACACATGCTAATGTTTAACAAATTTATAAAAATCTTCTAATATGGTATTATATTCTATGGACAAAAATTCTTTCAATTGTATAAAATTCTGTGTTTGTTACCATAGAAAGATTTCCAAGATATAAAACCATGCTCTGCATTTTTTGTAGTTTATAAGGCATTAAAAAAATAGACTTTGTACTAAGAAGCAGAGAAATGAGGGTTAAGCATATTCACCACCAACTAATACGCAGCATGGGTGGTCCACAATATTCCGTAACTAAACAGAAACACAGTAAAAATTTCATCTCAGAGTATTGCTGAGAGTGGCTAAAGACACAATACTAGTGTTTCACATTTCTTCTTGCACATTAATGTTTTCAAATATCATCACCAGGACTTTTCATTCATTGTGTAAGGAATGCATGGGATGTTTTCTCCTAGCACACGTATGACAGAAAAGGAAGGAAGAATGTTTGGGTGCATGCAGTTCTTTCTCTATTTAGGAAATAAGTTTTCAAGAAAAAAATATCCTTTAGAAATGTATAAGGAATCATGTTCTTTTTTTCTTTTCTTTAAACATATGAGGAAGAAAAAATATATAAGGAAAACCAAAAATGAACATCATTTTATGAAAGATTTATACACAGCATTCATTTCACGGACATAAGGGCAAGTGGAGAATTATAAACTTTTTTATAATAAACAAGATTTTCATGATCATAGGTTCATTACTTAAAATCCCACAAATAAAATTTGTCCATGGAAAAATAGAGATATTTTGAATACTAAAGTCCTTTATTCAACAACACAGAAATTTCACAAAAACAACTTTACTGGGCAAATTGAATGTGATTTTTTTAAAGGTTTTTTTTTTTTTTTTTTTTTTTTACAGTTTTGTACATGCCCCATAAGTGATTTTCTTTAATAAATACACTGTTTTCCAAAACTGCTTTTTAAATAATTGCACAAGCATACATACACCTTACACAAATATCTATTAGAAAATTTAATAGATAACTGCACAGTTCAGAGTAGGAGAACACTGTGAAACGGGTACATTTTGTGGCTCATGTTCTTAGAATACCTCTGACTATTCTGCAATTGTAAAAATGGAATCCCTCCTAATATAGTAGCTGTCTTTTATTCGCTAGGAATACAGATCTCAGTGTGAAATGCCAAATTTAATAAAAACAAAACTAGAAACATTTAGCTGTTACATGAGAAGCAACTGTTTGATATCACTGTGACTCTAACCATGATCAAAGACCCACTACAGCTTTTTGCTGAACATATTTGACCCTGAATCGTGTGTTCATTTAACTGCTTTCCTTTTTTCATTATTTGATTACAGATACTATCAGCTTAAAGACTTTATATGCTTTAGCATTAATTGCACAACTTGCATGCAGGAGTTCTGAATGAAAGTAAAGGCATGATCCTTTCTTTTTTGTGATTGCATAATACTAATTCATAGAAAGCCCACCATCTCTTGCTCCCTATAAACGTATTCAGAAGAAGAAATTTGAGTGTAGGGGCTTAAGCAGGAGACATTTTTATAGACTCTTGCACTGAGGGAGGACTGTCACTATTTTCTCTCCCAAGAATGGATACATTTCTATTCTGTGAATATGCCTCCACTTGTACACAGACAGGAAACATCCATCAGAAAACCATTTTGGTTTGAAGACCTGGAAAGGGAGAGGTTTGCACTATGATATTCTTGTGATGTCAGGGTGCTGAGTATCAACTGAAAAGGACGTTGGCTCACAGCACCATGTACCAACATCACAAGTATTCTCCCTGCTCTCCCCAAATCCTGGCAGGGCATGGCACCTTCTTGACCACACCTAGAGAAGACCAGACCCTGCCTAGGCGGACCTCTCTCACAAAATGTTTTATTCAGATTATCTGATATATGATTTTTTAAGTTGTACAGACAGTCCACACAATCTGTTGTATAGATAGTCCATACAATCTATATTTTGAATTTTCTTGATATTGAATATGTAACATACAGTGAGGAATTTTTAAAAGCTACATTTCATTGGTATTTCAGAATCACACAAAAAATGTGAACGTTCAAATCACTGCCTTAGGATAATGATATGCTTTACAAGTTCTCAGCACATGGACACATGGGGAAAAAGCTAGAGGGAGGCCAGAATAGTATCTTTCTTCAACATCACCAATGAGAACTTTATGGTCACCCTACATTACATAAATAGAGTTTAATCAAAAACATTAAGAAGTGGGTGATATAAAAGAATAATACCAATAAGAAAAACATAAGAGAATTAAAGAAAAGCTACACTTTCCCATTTCAGTAATCAACAAATTTTCTTTCCTTTGAAAAAATGAATTGACAGGTAAAACACCACATTTTACAATATACAGATTCATTAATTCTTTCAAAAAGCAAACAAACAAAAACACATCAACACATGCAATTCTAGAATGTATTTTAGACTCTCAGTACATTGTTATGAGATCTGTACGTCCAATGTAGCCTGAATAGATGTTTGTTTCACTTCCATAGTAACAATCACCATTTTCCAAAAGGCAAGGCGAGCTTACCATTCAAGTGTGAAAGTATGTTTTCACCTACTTGTAATCAATTAGCGAATTGGTAAACAAAAAACATAAAATAAAATAAAAATGGAACAAGAGAGAACTCATATAGCTCTCATTGGTCCTGTAGCAGAAATAGAAATTCTAACTGGAAACCCTCCAAGGAACATACAAGTAGAAAGTTATCACAAAATTAATACAGTACATAGCACATTTTAGCTCGTTATTATTTAATTCTCATCTCTAAGTATGGACAGGAGTGATACATAATGAATCTTTCTCAAAGGCCTTTGCCCATGACTGCAGACCACGTGCTCATACTCCAGGCACGTGAGGTCGCAGGTGTTTCCACACTGGCGTCGTCCCTGCTTTTCCATCCCTCTCAGGACTCTAATGATGACGCGCTCCTTCTGCTTTTTCAAAAAATCTTTTCTGTCATATCATTTCCCATTCAAAACTACAACTAGTTTTTAAAAAATATTCATCTGTTAGTCTTTCCAACACTTTACAGCCCCTTTCTCCGTTCCATCACTCTCTCTTCTCAAATGATTTTTCTTCTCATGATCTATTCTGCTAACATCTTCAGCAGGGGATGGATGTAGTGGGCTCAAACAATTGGCGAATGGATAAAGAACAAAAAGCTGCAGTAACATGTCATGTATTTTTTCTGTTCTATTCCTAAAACTGAAAATAGTTTTTATAATCTGGAAAACAAAAACAAAATGCGAATAATATTTGTCCTACCGGGACAGATTTAAGAACCTGACTGTGATAAGAAAACCAAATCCTACAATGAAAAGGTAGCACAGGTTCTAGGAAGCAGGAGATCCTTTGTGTGTGTGTGTGTGTGTGTGTGTGTGTATGTGTGTGTGTGTGTGTGTTTTGGGGGGCGGCTGGGGGGGTGGTTATCTTGCATTGATCAAATTCCACAGACGGTGACCCTGCCTTCTCAGGAAGGAAAGCATCAAGGGACAAGAACAAGAGTGGGATCAATGGAGCATTACTCCAGTAGAGGAAGACTACTGGTCCAATTGGGAGGCTCTGAGAAAGAAAGACTAAAAAGAGATAAAACACTTCACTTTTATGAATGTGTTTAATTCTTTGAAATTAAAAATATATCCAGCCATGCCTAAAGGCAGAAGGCCTCAACATATTCAAGTGTTAAAACGAAACTACCCATTTAATATCACACATGGAATTAAAACATTTGGAAACTCTTTATTAAGTTTTTATTTTTCCTACCAAACAAAAAGCAAAAAATAAACTAACAAACAAACAAACAAAAAAAAGTATACAGCTCATGTTGTGCTGGCAAAAAAAAAGTCAGCCATGGATTTCTCCCCCTAAGATATGAGACTTTATTCTTTAGTCTAGAAAACAGTTTTTTTTAAAAAAGAAATCATACAACTGATTCTGCATTTTCCAACTACTCTGAGTACTCCGCCTGACAGTGCAAACCAAGACAAGTCAACTACACTAAGTATTCGGGAGGTACACCCTTCTGTACAGCTCGTTTTGTAAGCAATGCAAGTGCATAACCACTACTCTAATATAGTGCTCAAAAGATTAATTGAAACTTTCATAACATCTTCCCCTCTTGAAACAACACAACTGAAGGTAATCGCTGGATGTGTCATGGTCTTTCAGTCTTGTGAAACTTGGCATCGAGTCTCTGCGGAAAGATGCATGGCAAAACGGCGCCAGTGCTGTTGCTGCTTCTAGAAACAACTGGCAAAAAATATTTAAAGCTAAAATTTATTGCTCCAGATTTAACTCGCAGAACCATACTGTCGTGTACAAACTGTTAATCTCCATAGATGCTCAGATGTGATTGTCTCCTTGTGTCTTAACACACAAAATACAAGCTGCTATCTGTACAGTTTACAGTACTGAAACACATATATTTGAAAATGAAGTATAGATATGTACTTTGCAAAGATACATGATTTTACAGCAGGGGTTTACCCAAACTTATTTTTTTTACAGCCACTTTCAAAATAGACAACAACTCACTAGTATAGCTAAATTACATCAAAGAAAGAATCAGTGTATGGAAAGTAAATAGACTGGCCGATTCCCCAAACTCCCACATTATTTTTATGCATCTTTTTCTCGTTTCCTCTCTTTTTTTTTTTTTTTTGAAGAAACCCCTATACATAAAATGAAAATAATTTCTGGATATTTTCTTCAGTGGTGGACTAAGCAGTTTCTTAAAACAAGACATTAGTTTGCCCTTCATTTCCAAATGCCTTGAAAATAATATATACTACTGCTTTAAAAGAACCATCGGAACGCTTCAGCACTGGGAACAGGTGTTCTCTATAAAAAAAAAGAGCAAGAAAACAAGTTAAGCTTTCTTTCTATGCCAATATAAAATTAGATTTTTCTCCTTTACACTTCAGCAATATTTTTAGTTAGCAATATACCACATAATGATTTATCTATTTCAACATTTAATAAAAAAATGAAATGTTTGATCTTAAAACATTACACAAATTAGAATAATGAATTTAATGGTAATTTACTGAATATAATGATTAAAACATATTGGTTTAAAGTATATAGGAAATAGCCTGAAACATTCATAGATAGTAATCAGAATAAAGGGAAGCTTCAAGCTCTTAACCAATAGTAGGAAGACCAGATAGCACATGCGCTGAAAATCTGCACCTGCCTTGCAGGATGCCTACATATTCTTCATGTCAGGGTGACATGCCCAGAGTTGGCACAATCACATCATGAGAAAGGAAAGCATTCATTTCTGCTGGTTAGCTTTCTCTATTAGTCATTTTTCATGATAGGTCTTCATTTGTCTGTTTTTGTATTTCAGAAGAAATAATCAGCTATGCACAGAGTCTTCAACGTGAGACATGCAAGTGTTGTATGCAGTTAAAACGACGACAATCCACTCACTCTGCCTCCAGCCACACTAAAAAAATGCAGCCAAAAAATTAAACTGAAATTTAGACCGCTGTTTTTATGCACAAAATCGCAATATAGACATACATATGTAATCTATGTAAAGCTGATGTTCTGAATTCAGCAAAGTAATTTCTTTACTCTGGAGATTTTTTTTTATGGCAAGATAACAACAAATATCACATCAATATTACCTCCATCATTTATCAATTACTAAATGCTAAACACATTTCTATATATAATCTAATGAGAACTATACTGACAAAACATACCACTGTATTAAAGTGAACAAGTTTTTATTACATTTTCAACAAATTAATATATATATAAAGTGAACTGATACTAATCAATGATACTCAGTGGAGAATAACTATACTTTTGCACCATAAAAATGCTATAAATGGTTTTCCAAAGGAGTAACAAGCTAGTACCGAAAGTATAAAC
This sequence comes from Lepilemur ruficaudatus, assembly GCA_963574885.1. Classification (NCBI taxonomy): domain Eukaryota; kingdom Metazoa; phylum Chordata; class Mammalia; order Primates; family Lepilemuridae; genus Lepilemur; species Lepilemur ruficaudatus. Next base: position 52,705 of record CAUYRT010003398.1, on the reverse strand, counting down.
AATCCTTTTAACAAAAAGCTCATGGTTACTATGAAGTTTTTTTGTTTGTTTGTTTGTTAGGCAAATGGTAATTAAGCTTGAATTTTCCTCTGTATATTAACAGTCCAATAATTCATCATGTCATGTTCTTTAAAATACCTCATCCTGTACTATTGCATGTATCTAATGGTATACATAAATAATCACATTAATACACAGTGAAGATATGTAAGAAACAAGCTAAGAATAAATTTTCCTATGGAGGCCAATGAAAGAGTTGATTTTATTATTAGACCAGTCCAGCAGTCTGTATAGATTACAAGATGGCTGTTAAGGATAAGTAAGCATATACATTGGCGTGTTAAATGCACGTTGCCAATATATTGAGTAGATATATAAAAATACATAAACACACACATACACACACATACACACCTTGTAAATACATCTTAAAAGAATGTTAATAGCACTTGAATTTCATATTTCAGAAAATACATTAAAAATTTTACTACAAACATTCTAATTGAGATCGGCTTTTATTTGCTTTCTCATACATGAGTTATTTGGTTGACATTGTCCTATTGTAATAGCGTCATCTAAGAAAATAAGTGTATTAATTGATTAAGATGTCAATTAGAAATTCAAATGAATAAAACAGCCATTTGGGAAAGCAAACAGACTTTTCACTATCTGCCCTAAAAAGAATTTTTTTAAAAACTGTCCTCAACCAATACAATAAATTTTGAAATAACTGTATTAAGAACATATCATTGATATATTATAATTTACCTAATCTAAGTTTGCATATATGGATATCAAAAAATGTAGCTTGTGAATTGTTTTCTAAAAGCACAAACAAAATGTTCCACTATTCTCATAAAGATAGTACTGATCTTACTGATATTATACTCCGTATCCCTGATGGTTTAATCAGTTTTCCCCTTTCCAGCTCACCATGCATAACTGAATGAATCCCCATCATTTGATTCGGTTAGTGAGAAAAATCCCTTTACTACTTTCTAAAATTAACTTTTGAGTGGTAAATGTAGTAATTACATATCTCCATTGCATTTATTTAATCATTATTAAAGGAACTATAGGAAGTAATATGAAACATAACATACTCATTCTAATATTCATGCTTCACACACACACACACGCAGTAAATGAAAACTTAAAAGTTTATACCAGATGCTAACTTGCTTGCTGATGCCAACTAAGAATAAATTTTATATAAGTATGCACACTTATATAAATGTAGTCATTTTTAACGAGATAAGTTAGATCCAAGCATATCCATGCAATTATAGATCTATGGTTACAGATTCACATATGAAAAATAAACATGTGCATATATATTCACATTTATGTGTATATGTATGACATAGAGATGCCAGCTTCCTCTCAGATGCCAATTGGAAACAAGATTATAAATATATACTTATGTAATCTTGTATCTTGATAAACATATATGTTTATGAAGATAAACAGCAAAAATATATGGAGTACATTTTTTAAATGAGATGAAGTCCTTATGTCTTAGAAATACTTTTAAATCGCTTTTCCAACTTTCTGCTACTCACGTGCCCCTTTCAGCTACTCAATTTTATTTGCAATATTTAGAAAAAACAAGCTTATAAAATTCCAGCTAGGGTCAAAAGTCACTGTTGTGAGGAAAAAAAATTAATCACTTCTCAAAGCATGTTAGCATTAAAAAACAAATAACCAAGGCAAACACGAGAAAAGCAAAGTGCAGATTTTTCTACACGAACATGATCTGTCATAGAATAGCACTGCTATCACAGTATTATTTGTGATATTACTGTGCATTATAACATTACTATGCATATATTGAGACCAGCATATACCCCAGATGTAAGAATATGGACAATTTATTGCAGGGGAAGTGGGAAGGTAAACAGGGAAGCAGCTTCTAAAATTATTTTTTCCTTATGTTAAGACCTTTGAGGTCAAGAAGCCTAAAAAGGATTAGTTGGGAAATCACATAAAATAAAATACGTGAAAAAAATTAAGAAAACCACTGATGCATTAGTTAGAACAAATAATCAAGGCATCTACTGAAATCTGTAGTAGGGTTTTTCTAACCAACAGTTTTATTTTTGGGTTAAAAAGTAACAGAACTCCTTAGTGTCCCATAGAGCACACAAAACAGATGTGTATCCAACCTTCTCCCCAGTAGTCATCAGGCCTGGAACTGAGATCTTTCCAGCCAAGCTGTGTGAAGGAACATTGTTTTGATAGGTAAAATATTAGGTTAAATTATAGGTTTCTAATTATGTCTGTACTAATTTGGGAACACATCTTTTCTAACTGTCCACTAATGAGGTCGTCTTTATAAGAGGACTCAATTTTGAACGGAGCAGAAGCTCAGCACAACCAATCAGGGGGATGGGATACCCGTATCAACTGTCTTCAGGTTATATAAATTCAAAACCTCAGCTGGACAGTCACATTCTCGATGAGATTACAGTGACTTTTTGGATCTCAGGGGTGCTTGCAGAGATCTTTATCCTGAGTGACAGGACAGCCAGATTCCCCTGGAAGAGAGGGGGGCGGGGAGCTAAGGGGCAGGGCTGAGCAGAGCAGCATTGTTTAAGGCAGCTTCCGCTGTCCACGCAGGTGCAAACCCTGACAGCGGCAGCCTGGCTCCCAGGAGGCCTCTGGAGCAACCCGAAGCCCCAGCTCTCTTTCTAGTACTGCGGTAAAGCATTGTGTTCCAGAGAATTCATGCCTACAAAAAGCCAGATGTGAAACAACCTTCAAACTCACAGTCTTCTATTTCTCCCCTGAATAACTTTTAAAAACAAAGGAATTTCCTTGAATAAAGCAATGATATTATATAATCCAAGCCCAAGTACAGTTTACATTTACCTTTTAAAAATGAATGCAAAAATTATTAATGTCTTTGGCAGGTTTGTATTTCAGTTTGGTCTTCATTAAATCAGCAATGAAGAAATAATTAAACAACCTAAAATAATTAAGAATCCCCAAAAGCTGCCACCTTAAGAATTTGAGTATGTTTCCCTTTTTTGCTCCCAGATAAGCAGTTATATGGAAGGTAGTATTTTCAGGTAGAGGACAAACCTACATATTCTTGTTAGAAATATGTCAAGTGTAATAAAAATTCAGCTCCTAAAAGCTGAAAATGAGACACCTAGAACTCCGAACAAATGAGGATATGCAGATCGGCCATTCATATCTAGATACAGTAGGGAAAATATAACAGTCCTCACAACACTACACGTAAAACTAATCTCTCTTAATAAAGCCAGACTTGAAGTTTCAGGGAGAAAAGTAATAACTCTTGATGCTGAAATTGACCTCAAAATGCATATGATTTTAAATTGAGATAATGAGTATGACATTAGAAACTTCTATAACTAAAGTTAAATATATCTTTCCAATATTTATTCATATGTTTCCTAATCCAAAAATTCCAGTGACTTACCTAGGCCTTTCAGAATTCTACTGTGAAACGAGATGGCTCTAACATAATGATTTCCAAGTGGAAATCAGTCTTTTGGGGTACAAATAATTTCCTATTTTTCCCTTTATTATTAATTAAAGTAACATAAGTCATCAAATCATTTTCTGTTTGTCATATAATGATGTAAATTATAATTTTTTGAATCAAAATTAAAGCAATTTCAAGCTGTAGTTTGCCAATACAACCTCTTGTAAAATCTTCTGAAATACTGTTTTTCCTGTGAGAAATCCCACCATAAGCTTCTCTGGAAAGTATCACTGTATCTTAATCTACCTTTACACACTAGAATTCAAAGACCTTAATGAGTCACTGAAATTTTGCAATACAGAGTATGTGGCTAGATAAGACAAAAGATAATAATAATAGGCCCCATTGTTTGCCTTCAGCTATTCAATCATATGTTTTTTTCAGCTTCATATGAAACTTTCAAACTTTGGGATTTTTGTGGATGAACAAAAGCAAAAAGATTCCTGATGGTTAAAAAACTACCTTTTTCCTGATGTGATTCACAAAGCATGCTAAAACATCAAGATATACATGCTCCTGATTTTCTTATTGACAAAATTTCAAGACCTACTTGGAGAAATGGGAAACTGTAGTATTATACATTATTATGAATGTGAACACACAAAAACACAAATTAATATAGATTAATACAAATCTTTGAATAATTAATAATTATAGTAAAAAATTATATCTAGCAAAGGTGAGCACCTCTCCAAAAAGTTTTTCTCTCAAGACTCTTTGTAAATGTGAACCCAAAATGTTTTTAGCAGAATGATTTTTCTATATTCTATTTATAAATAATATATTTACAAAATCACATTCTAGTAACTATAATAGAATTATTAGAAAGCACTGGTATATCACTGGTTAGTAAATATGACAGAACTATTATTTTATGACAAATGATAATCACACAGTCCAAGAATTTATTATTACAACCAAAACCAACTTTACATTAATTAATAATACCTCAATTTAAAAATATTTTTATTAGTATCAGTATACACTGTTTCCACTTTTTAAATTACACCTCACTTACTTTCTTCTTCTGCTCTGTTATATCTGTAGCATACATGTGATCCATATCAAATTAATTTTTCTCATAATTCAGTTTCATTTGTCCTATAACTATATAAGTCTTTGGTAGAATCAGATCTTATTTTCGCCATAGATGTAAGCTAAAAGAAATCTATCAATATTACCACTCACTGGAATACTAGACCCCTACCTAGGGGAGACAGCACCAAATAAGTAACTAGATCATTTTTATGACCCAATTTTTTTGGAGGTCTTAACTAGGATTATAAGGAACATTCCACTTTTTTGGTTTCCAAATTGACATTTGTGGCCAGGATTTGTCTGATGAATGGTGGAGAACTAGAGATGGCCATTTCATTCATATTGATTCGCTGTTAGCTGCTGCTCTGGCTACTTCTTCTGCCTTGGGGTCAAGGCTTCTTCCCTCCTCCATTCACCATCACCACCATCCTCATCACCGCCACCATGGCAGCATGATTTTAGACCAGGCAGTGTGACTTCAGAAGGCAAACCTAGCCAAAGTTTGTAAATGCAAAGGTGAGTTTATATATTATGTTGTAAAGGCACCAAGTCCAGTCCACATGGTGGTAGAGCCAGTCAGGAGAACAACCGACCAAAGGAAAATGTGCGTGAGGGGTGGCAGTGGGTTGGTGGGAAGGAGAATGACACACTAACACTGTTATTCACGCTGGTATCTAAGGTAACTACTAATGTAATTACATTGTTACTAATGTAACTATTAATGTAACACTGGTATCTAATGTAATTACTAATGTAACTACATTGTTACTAATGTAACTACTAATGTAACACTGGTATCTAATATAACTATTTAGGCAAGTCCCTGGATGAATGCTTTATATAATTATATATTAATTCAATTTAGTAAAAATATTTCAAACCACATCATTCCAACAAATAAGGAAATCTATTGTAGTATAAATGGTAGTTCACTTATTAAAATGTTCTTGGACATATGAAAATGGACTATAGTAGGATGACACTATGGTAAGCAGAGAGAGGAAAATCCTTCAATGATCCACAAATTAAAGAGGTGTTTTTCAAAAACAATTTTATATAGTATTTTTTAACCTTATATATTAAGTAGGAGTATGAAAGGAAATTAAAAATAAAATTGAGACAAAAAAGGAAAAATTAGGTTAATAATACCGATCCTATACTGTCAAGAATGATTAAAATAGTTTATTTATATATATTCATGTTTATATTTCATTTGCATATGTAAGTATATATAAATATATATGGTTATAGAATCTGAATAAATATGTATATATATGAAAACATGTGTACATGAAAATTCAATAATTCAATTTCCTCTCAAAGTCATTCTAGTAATTCCTGTTGAATGCAATGATACCTCTAAGGGAGATCATTGGTAATTAGCTGCTAAAAAAACAACCAGCACTCTTTTCTCCTGACCAAATTGTTGGACAATTTTGAAATTTTTGGTTAATTCTAAAGCAGTCAGTGGATTTTATTAACTTTATCACTTTTTTTATTGAAGAGAAGAAATATTCATATAACATATGAGGAAATGGGAGCTGTTTAGCCTATCAAAGTTATAGTTTGGACAGCCTCTAATGTATGTTAAAATAAAATACGGTAGCTACACCTAACATCCATAAGCAATTCAAATTATAGAGACTCTCTTTGATTATTGTAGATCTGAGAATTTGAAAAATATTTTTAACATTAGGTAAAAGTGAAAATAAGTTTGACAGACATTTTTCTCTTAGGCTAAGTCCAGCAGCATTTTGGCTATAGTTGCTGAACTTCATTGGTTCAGAATCTGTTAAGATACGTCATATCCAACCACTGGGATAGACCCAGTCTAGAAAGCACAGCATGCTTTATGTCCATGAACTACTGAGAGGAATTCAGAAAACATTAATTTCAAATATTTCAGACAATTAGATGTTATCACCAAAACTTGCTTAAACTATACTTCTTAAACTATACTTGCTTAAAACTATATGTCTAAGACTAACATACAGATTTTGGAGACCCTTCCTTCCTCCCCACCATCCCTTTCTCTGGTGGGCTTGCGGTGTGTGTTCTCTCTCTCTCTCTCTCTCTCTCTCTCTCTCTCTGTCTGTCTCTCTCTGTCTCTCCCTCTCTCTCTCACTTTCTTTCTTAACTACAATGCCATCACACCAAATGCTCAAATTCACAATCACTCTGACTTTGACATTTTGGTCTTTACCCTTAATTTTCTTACATAACAAAATTGAAATGTATACAATCAACAATTAATTTAATCTTTATCAAACTATGACATATTTTTAGCTGTTTAGAAATATATTTTGGTTCATCTACCATCATTAAAAAGACACACACTATTACGCATTCTCCCTCACACGACATCGGCATATTGTGTGCTAGAGCAAATCCCTGAGTTTTTAGATTCTGACTTTTCCTCAGGACGTTTTCATGACTATTTCTTTTTCTGTAAGTACCATGTGCTCTATCTTTGTGCAAACATAGTCACATTTACAGAGTCAACTAACTAGCAAAGTAAATTCATAAGCCTAACTTTTTCCAGTCATATAGTTTATAAGATGTAGTGATTAATCCTCTTTCTATCGTCATTCTTCTGGAGGCTTTTCTATATGAGCAATTCTGTATTTTTTCAGGAAATTCTCTTTACAAGCACTTAGAAAGGGCACTGAAATTTTGAACAGTTAGTTGGTTATGGATGCTGGACAGCCTCTATATTCTTGACATCATCATTAAATTTGAGCATTAGTCTTCCCATCTTGGTCTTCCTATGCTTCTAATTGCAGACTTGAGAATTACTCTTAAAGAGGATTTTTTTTTTTTAGAAAAAAAGCTAGTTAGTGTCCCTGAAACTAGTTTTTCCACTATGGTAAATAAAAAGAAGCAATGCTGAGTGGTTCTACTGTGCCTAAACTCAGAACCCGTGACATCTTCCCCTACATTCTGAGAAGTCACTATTCCTACTCTTTCTTATTTAAAACAGACTCAAGAAGACCTTGAGCATGACAATCCTTTCTGCCAATGTGCTCCTTTCTATTTCCCTTAAATCTGTAGCAAAGCTGTAGCCCGCCTGCATTTCCTTCCTCGCTTTCTTTCTTCCCCTTTTCTTTCTCCCTTTATTTTGTCCTCTTCCAATATAGCTTTTCTCTTATTCAGGTAAAGAAAAGGCTTCCAGGACTTAGTAAAACAAGCCTTGAAATAAAACAGGAAACTTAATACTACACCATAGAACCATATGACATAGCAAGATAGAGAGCAAATCAGTCTGTATTATTTATCAGGATGTGGAGAACTAAACCAAAGATGAATCAAGGAATCTTTTCAATAGGTGTGAGATTGCTTCCAGAATTTTCTAAAATTTCAACATCTCTATTTTTAAATGTGTCCATTTTTGTGACTGAGAATTAAAAATAAGAACAGGGAACTAAATACCTTGGATGAGGGACCTAGAGTTGGAGAATTACATGGGTATTGAGAAAAGGCAGTTAGGAATAAATGTTTGGGTTCCTTAAGCTGGGATATATGTGTATGTATATGTGTGTGTGCATATTTGTATATGTGTAGCCAGAAGACTTATTACAAGTCTTAGAAGGTAACAGTTTCTACCTAAAATTTGTTAAATTGACTTAAATTTATTAAGGGTTTACTATGTGCTTAGTAACGGCACGTATTCATGAATATACAACATGGTATAGACCTGCCTGGAAGAAGTAAAGACATACTATTTGCAGACACACATTTAAATTTTACTCTTTATCTTGTCAACCATGTTCAAATAGAAGTTCTTTCCTCACTACAGGCTTGTTCAAAGTGATGCTGCTGTTGCTAACCTAGGGTTTTCCAAACTTGACTGTAACCTGTAGTTACAAACACATTTCACATAGCAGCCCAGCACATGCGTGCTCACACATTCACGTAAACATACATCACTGAAACAGAAGCTGAACAATGCTTACTCTTACTACATGTGACAAACTCATGTTTTCTGCTTCATTCTATTACACTCTACTTTCTAAAAGTCATGGTGGTAAGCCAACACATTGGTTTCGTGAACCACTGATGTAGTCACCTGCAGTTTGAAAAACACACCTCACACCATACAAAAACCACTCATGTGAAAAGAATCACATAAAGAAAATCAAAAACCACTCCACTTCATAATGAATTTAGCTCTACAGATAACAGCCTTACAGAGAAGATCCAATATATTTCTTTTGGGATGGAAACAAGCCATGTTCTCTATTTTGTTTTTCATGCATTAAAAGTAGACCACACAAAATATTTAATGTTTAATCTCATTTCTTATCTTCTCACTTCTTATCCACTTCTTATCTCACTTCTTTTCCTACCACTGATTCACCATCACTAATTCTCACCATTTCCACATAATTAAATTTGTAAGATCTTCCATGCCTTTAAAAATGTATTTAATTTCTTTTTACTTTCTAACATTTTGGAGAAAATATATGTTCCCAGGAATTTGCCAGATTTGCTGAAATACACAGAAATGTCTATGACTCTTCTTGATCTATAAACATACATCCCTTTTCTCTTCTCCTTCCACTTGATCTCTAGCCTTTTGATACCATCAATCATCCAGTTGTAGTGTGGTGGTGGTAGGGTTTTTTTTCTTTTTCTCTCTTTTGTTTCTTTAGTCTTTGAACAAAAAACAGCACTTTCAGCAGTTTTCCCCATAGTTTGACACTTTACTTTCTCAAGAATGTTTTTTAAAATACATGTTTAAATGCAGAAGAGACACAAATGGGATACCATTTTTCCACCCATCTTGGAGGTATTCTCTTTTAGTTACACTTTGGAATTATTCTACCAAATGTTTCAAAGGCATAAGTAAAAATAATAACATCAGCTATAACACAATCTGTTTTTCCTTATCTCTAATTCATCTGCCATTCCACTCCACTTGAGCCTCAGCTTTGACTCTCAAACAAAAAGTATTGAGTCAAGTCATAAAAAAATTATCTTTCCTTTATATATTTTCCATTCTTCACAAAACTTGTATAACAAAGCAAAGCAGACATCATATCCCATCTTGTCAAAGTTCCTTCTAATACTGCATTGTAACTTGGCTTGAATATTCCTTTTTCTATTTTGTTTGTAATCTTTCTTAGTTAGTATCACAAATCTTTTAGGACCTATCACTATTCCTATTACTGCTTAATTACATTTTTACAAATACTCTATTCTTCTTAAAAGGAAAAAAAACTCTGCATATTCACTTCACTTTTTATCTCAAAATGCACATCTACTTGTTTTATTTCCTACCAATACTAATATATATTTCCGATTTTCCAAATTTTTAAAATATTTTCAATTTCTCGTATTTGTTAAATGTATTTCCAACTAGAATTCATTTCTTTCTTACAATGATTCTCTTGAACTCACTAATTCACATTTAGAATAACTCCCTGTGTCTGTCCAAAGAAAGAAAAGAGGAGCCGAAGGAAGGTACTAGGTTAGTAACATGAAACACACACATACACACAACTATTATCTATTAAAAGATACGGCATTAATGGTGGTGGTGTGCCTGTGGTCAGGAAGGAGAAAGGGCACTAAATTATCTAAACTGGCATACCACATTGACTAACTTCACTAGGTAATTTGCTCAGTTTCCCAGGACATTTGACAAGGCAGGTATAGGACGAAGGAAACCTGTTTGTCTCTCTCCAAATAAACTCAAGCCAAGATCTCTGCCAACACGGATGATTAAAACAAATATTTAGAAAACACATGTCACAAAATAGTCTACCTGGGCTTTAATGGTTGAAAACTGTAAGTGACCTGTTGGTGTGTTGAATTATTTGTAAATATGATCGCCTTATTCTCCACTCTTATTGATAACTTGAAAATAGGACTGAGAAACTGTATAGTCCCTTTTAGTTCGAAAAGAATATTAAACTGCATATAATATTAGTTGTAATGTAGATTATCATGACCCTCATCTTATTGATGAAGAAATAATTAGAAATAATCAGAGAAGTTACACTGAGGTACCTAACACTGTTCACCTGTTAAGTCACTTGATACTAGTGGCTCTTTCCACACATCTTACCTAAGTGTGTGACCACATGGCCCAAATATAATTTTTAATTAGAAAGAAATGAAAAGCCAGGAGGATGATAGTACATTTCCTGAATATAATTTAGACCTTGTTTTATGTCCACCAAAGAAATACATCTTCAATATGAGTACTCTGAAAAGGTACTTCTTTGCTTTGCCAGTATTTATTTAGTAAGAAATGTAATGGGAAATAGAGGGGTTAAATATTAAGAAACAGGAAAACAGAAAAAAAATTCAGCAGGCTTGATCTCATACCTAGCTATGGATTCTTATGCTTTTAAAATAAATTAAGAGAAAGCCCTGAAGTTTCACAGAGGAAAAATATTTCCCATAATGTTTGAGAGTAGAAGTTAACAAGCCTGCTGGGATCCCTTTAGCTCCTGCAGAGCTGAGTCTTCAACATTATTAAATGGCTGTCGCGTCTGCAGTATGGGGCAACCTAACTCAATAAACAACAGAAAACATATGATGCAGTGGAGGGAGGCTTTTTGATTACCCTGTAGAATAACTCAATTTCAGGACAGGTGTTTGCATGTGACGGAACAAGGTATGACTTGAGGATAAAAATCACTGTTGTGTCCCTCCCCCACTATTTTGAAACTTCTAAGGAGCATAATGCTAGATTAAAAAGTATGTTAAGCATGAAGCACACATGAAAAAACAAAATTACAAATGCACAAAATCCTCAAAATTTACACTGATCACAGAAAAATACTTTCTTGAAAACAGTTTTTATTAAAGATGATGCCTCCTAGAATGTTCTAGTTTCCTAAGATCATCTGACATTCTGATCAGTGGCAGGAAAGCACACTACTCATAAAGATTGGTCTTCACCATGTATTTTTGGTTCATTTTTGCTTTTTAAAAACTAATCTAGGAATATGAGGAAAACTAAAAGAGCAGTAGTCCTTTCTCCAATTTGTATATTTATGTGAGCCTTTAAATAAATCTGATTTATTTAACCTATTACTTTTAACAGATATTTCTAAGTGACAAATGCAAGAGTTTACTTTTAGTATTTTGTATGATGTGAGTAAAAATAAATTTAAGAGATTGAAGCATGTCCACTTTTATGAAATTTGTTGAACAGTAGGACATTTTGCTAGTCTTTTTCAAAGTAAAATTAAAGTGAATTGTTTTCTGGTAAAAGTGAACTGTATATTCAGACAATCTGATCGACTAAGGTCAAGCCATAAATACTAAGAGCACCAACAACTTTAGAAGACTTTTAAAAAACACACTATCAACTATTCCTGGGAAATGCTCAGATAATTTCATGTTTAACTATATTTCCAGAAAGAATACTGCAAGAATGTCTTCAGGGTTACCCCAACACAGATCTTTAGTCTGGAGCTTGACAAAGCATGTTCCAACTAGAGCAAAAATGGGTCAAATGCTTATCCTTTGTGCACACCTTTAAACTTTTAGTTTTCTAGGCTATTGTATTAAATTATTATATATTCATCAATCTATAAGTCTGACTATGCAAAACATAACTATTCATCCAGAATAACTGATGGCTAAGACTAACCAAATATGCAGCAATACTTCAGTAGTAATCAATTCATGAAAAACTTTAAAATTCAATAGTTTAATAGCCAACATTTTCCATTCTTAAAATAACCAGTATTTTTATCTGACTAAATTGAAGTCTAATGTTCATAGTTATTTAATTTGTTCTTACTTGCTTTCGGACTGCTTGTATTTTGTTTGATGATGGTTGAATTTCAAACAAACATTCTTATAGTATAATTTGTGAATAAATTTTAATTGCTTTATTTTACTATTCCTAATTTGGCCATCTAAAAGATTACTTAGAACTTGCATGATGTTTGGATGGGTGAGGGTATTGTTTTCATTTTGGAATTATTAAAAATGTATGCTTCTTTAAAAAATATTTTTAATTAACAGATAAAATTGTATTTATTGTGTATAACATTATTAAATGTTTTAAAGTGTATAAAAACAACTTTAACTCCTTCGTATTAAACTTAGTGAGAGAAAATGAATCTCACTGGACTGGTATTATATTTGATGCCTTGGCCACAAATCTATTTTGTGGCTTTAGCCTAAACTTTACTGAACTTTTTTTCTTATCATTTATAAAATTCAAAATCTTTTTCCTACATTCTTTCTATGTTACATTCTAATGCTAATATGCTGTCATATTTTTTTGAATTTTATTAAAAAACTCCTCTTTCCTCTTTATAGTCAATTATATATTTACACTTTTGGATTAAAACAAAAATTTATATTTTTCTACCGGCATGTTTTTAATTCTTGAAACTAAAAATTTAAAACCCATTTTTAAATTATGACATAAAATGACAAACTGGTGGATGTTTCCATTTAAGACATGAAACATTTATATTTTATCCATAAATTTTTTTAAAGCCACCAAATTTCAAAAACGTATCAGATGTTCAATTATTGACTTATTTCACTGCTTAGCTCTACAGGCTGTGTGAACGACACATCTATTTTGTGCCTGGTCTACAAATGCATTTCCTCAGGAGGCAGGGGCCATCCTCCTGCACAAATTGCAGACAGTGCTTTGTCCAGAATTTGACAATTGCCATTTATATGGTTGGGCTCTTAGAATTTAATAGCATATATAATATGTCCCTCCTCCTCTAAAATACTTCTGAAGCAAGTTAGCATCTGGATATTTTCTACCAAATCCCTTTGAAGCTCACCCTAACTTGTGGGAAAATTATTGTTGGCCTGTACAATCAGCAGACAAATATTTAAGAGAGTGAATAGAAAAGAGAGAAATGGAATGGTTCTTTTCCCTGATTTTCCAGTTTCCCAACGTCTTCACTACAACCCACCCTCCCTCCCTAGTCACTCCTGCAGCTCACCAAAGCCCTGGGTGGTGGCCTGTGACTTGTAGCAGAGAGAGCCAAGAGTGGGGGCAGGGAACCTCCTGAGGCACTGCTGACTAATGTAATTCCATAAATCAACTAATGGGAGAGAAACCAGATCTGTGTGGTCTCTAATGCTGTCCCACGGAGATCAATCATGTCACCTGGACAATGTTCAGGGACTAAGGGGCTGGGGTTGCCCACGGGACAACTTGATCCCTTGAGCCGTATCAGATTGGGATAGTTTAAAAAGTTACATTTTAGCATCAGAAATGTAAGAGCTGTGAATGAAAAAAACTGAAGGACTACTTTTGCAAGAGACAAAGTGTTATGTATCTTATTATCATAAGGGTCTCCTTTATAATCCCATGTTTCTTAAAATATCTAGGCATTTAACATTGATCATTTAGAATACAAGTTTTTAAAATAGGTTTTGTCACACAAGAGGCATACAGCATCGGTAATGACTACTTTGAACAATTAGTGGCTATTTTTAATAGAGTAATAGACTAAATGAACAGTGTCATATGCAAACACACAGTGCAAAATATAGAAAAATGAAATGCTTTATGTGCATTATCACATTGATTATGATCAACGGGTGATTTTATAAACATTTTTTTAGCATTGAGATGCTTTTAAAGTGAGACTAAGCATAAAAATGTATTATAGAAACAACTAAAGCAGTTTTAAAAGGAATGCTAGAGGGGAGGCTTTAAAGAACTGTGGGCAAGAATCCCAACACATAGATGTGAGTCTGTCTTAATTTCTGTTTACTCACCCTGAAAAAATCTGATTATGCTTCCAGCCTTTGGGATGAGAACAAGTCAAAGGGAAGAAGGACGCAGGAGGTTCAAAGTGATAAAGAAGAATATACGTTATAATTATGACCCAGATGTTCATCGATGCTCGTCATTTAAAGCCAACAAATATTAGCTACAGAGTTTACACCTGAAGTGCACAAGTAACAGCCATAATAAGGCCTCAAATCCCTACCCTCAGCCAGGAGTCCAAGCAATCTCTAAGACACTTCCTCCGATGATGATGGACCAAATTAGGAGGGGGACAGGTCAGCAGGGGGACTTTTCACCTCTGTCCAATCTCTGTTCCAGCCTTGGTCAGTCATGTCAACCCTGTCACTCTGACATGCGCCTCTCTGGTCTCCTACAACCGTAACTGTGGTTACACATGGGTTCGAGGCAGTCATGCTGCCATCGCCTTTTTTAATGACCTAGATAGAATTTTAGACAATTTTAAGAACTTTATTTTTCTTCCTTTCAGGCAAACAGTGTTCCATTAATCATCTTAACCATGATTTGCAATCCATGCTCTCTCATAAGGAAGGGGTCTGCAGTTAGGAAAAGATCTTGAGAGTTCTACAAACGGACAAATTTCCTTCTCCTTTTCACACTTCATCTTCTGAAGATCAACAGAACTTGTGCACGAGAATTTTAAAGAAGAAAAGGTGATTTTTATGGGATTTTGTAATCAAGATAACTGAGGAATCTGAACATCACAATAAACTTGAGGGAAAACTACCAAAAGAAAAAAAAAAGGAAATTTATGAAATGTGTTTAGACTGACACATCAGCATAGAAACTTGTGTAGAAAACCTATGGATGCTCATATAGAGTTCCTCCAGAGTGGTTATTTACTATATAAATAAGAATTATTCAGTAGTCCTATCCACTGCATACCCTAAGTTGGTCTACACATAGTGTCATGAGTCTAACTAAAGATCAGGCCTAATGCCAGAACCACATCTACAATTCTAGATACTACATTTCAATAAGAAAAATAATAGCATGTAGTCCTTATCAACTGGGCACTAGTAGGAAATTTCAATATGAACTGAATTTTAATTTCCAATGGTCCTTACGACCCAGAGAAGTTACAAGAAATTAATCCAGAAAATAGAATTCAAAAGCTAATGCCACCTAAGAAACTACACGGATTTGCATTAAAGTTGCTATTATCTTTACTTAAAGAGAGTTGCCAAAGGAAATGCAATAAATCACCCTGGAGTAAAGTTAAAGTTTCAACAAAGAGATGATTTCTCTTATGAAGAGAAATAAATGCAATATTTTGAAGGAGCTGATCATAATCAATAATGATATCAATATAATTCTGATATTTTTGGAATCCCAAAGTGTTATCTGTTTTGATTTATACAAATAAGTTTTTTTAAAAAACTTTGTTTTTTAAAAAACATGTTCAAACCTGTAACAAAGATCTTTAACCCTTCTCTTTATCCTTTTAAAGCCACTCCTCATTTCTTCATACTGAAAACTCCTCTAAACAGAGCTCACAACTTTCAAAAGAATGTACAAGTACCCTTCTTCTGACAACTTAGGAGAGCCACTCTCACCCTACAATCCAGCCCATGGAATGTTCCCCAATGCTAGATCCACCGCCTACAGTTTCATGTATATATGAACATTTAACATCTACTCTGTGAATTTTACCAAGGAACTAACTATGATTATTTGTCTATATACCACCAAAACCATTTACCTGTGATTTTCCACCTTTTTCCCTTTATGTTTTTGATCAGGACACCATATGAAATTTTCATCAAACATATCAATCTTTGAATTTAACATAATTAAAAGCCTAATTTAACAATGACTTCAGTGATCGATCACCTGTACAATGTCTGTTTTAAGGACATATAGGTAAATGAAAATATTATTGACCATATTAGGTATAAACCAAAACTGCACTTGGTGTAGAGAACAATTTTGCAGCCATAAAATGGTTACTTTGTCAAATGCAGAGCCCAAGGGAAATACTTTTTGTTTTTTTGATAACTTGCATTTCAGAAATCATTCATTTATGAAACTATGTAAAATAACCTTTCACCAAAATCACCATCACCCGTCCTGAAATTAACTAATTGTATCCCTTTATTCTAAGTCCCATCTCCTTAAAAACTGCAGGTGGAGATCAGCTTTCTATACTATTTCCACTTTCTCAAAAAAAATTATCAGATATGTAGAAAATACCATAGGAAATAGAAACATTCTGTCATGGTGAAGAGGAAAACTAGTCTAGAAGGGGTTAACAAATCCTCTTTTGAATCCAAGTATTTCAGCTTCAGTGATTACTGCTGAATTTTTTTTTATAAGAGCATAGGCTTGTGTGCCACGAACTGTGTCTTCATTATTATTATTGGGCCACTCATAAGTCTCTCTTAGCCAATAAATGTATATAGGATGTGATGGCGTCCAGTCCTCTGGGCATAGATGCCCCCCTCTTTTTTAATAAGGAGGAGGGGCATTTTAAGCCACTAAAGGGAAATATTGAGCACATTGAGTGTGAAACTTCTGACGCTTCAAAGCAATTACACTATTCCCCCCCTAGAGATACAAAGGAGGGGCGCCCTCCCCAGCAGGAGGGCGGTGCCACGTGCAGTGCAGGGTGGCGGGGGTGGGAGAAGGGAGGCCATGCCCTGTGCACCCCCCCCACCCCGCTACCTCACACCCCGAATGCAGCTTCCGAGAAGGGGCGCTGCCTGCTGAAGCCAGACAGGAGTCCCTGCAGGGGAGAGGAAGTGAGCAGGGAAGGGGGGAGACTCGGAAACAAGAAATCATCTCCTCTGACCTCTAGCGAAGTGCCAGGTTTTTTCTTTAGCTCTTCACATTTCCTAAATTTGCAGATCTGGTGTCCGGTTTTGCGGTTCCTGCAACTGCTGCAGACGCCGCAGTTGATGAGCCTCTTGCAGGGCACGCAGACCCCGCACCGTTTCCTCTTCTTCTTGGCGGGGTTGGCGGCGCCGGCGCCCCCCGAGGAGGACGAGGAGGAGGAGGAGTGGCTCTGCGGGCAGTCCGCCAGGTTGGCGATCTGGAACGCGCTGTCCGTGACGGCCGCCGAGGCCGCGGCGGGGGAGTGCAGCGCCGTCATGACGATGACGCCCGGAGGTAACGAGATGCCCCCCAGAGCCGGGATGGCAGAGAAGGTCCCCACGCGCTCGGGGAGGTTCATGATCTCCGCGTCGGCGGCGCCGCACTTGAGCTTGTTCATGCACTCGCCCGCCAGCGGTCTGCAGTGCTCGGGGGACAGCGTGGAGAGGAAATTGCTGTTGGCCATCTGCAGCGCGGGCTCGGGCGCGCAGCCGGCCTTGCCCAGCCGCGGGGCGTCGCTGCGGGGGTGCACGCCCGTCCTGCCGCCGCCGGCCGCGGGGAGCACCGCCGGGGAGGACGCGGAGGAGGCGGCGGCGGCGGCCGAGGAGGAGGAGGAGGAGGAGGAGGATTTCCTGCCGGCCCCGCCGCCCCCGCCGCCCCCACCGCCGCCGCCGCCCCCGCCGCTGCCCCAGAGCATGGCGGTGGCGGCGGCGGCGGTGGCCGCGTTGTCGCAGTTCCAGGGGGACATGCCGATGCGCGCGGCGGCCGCGGCGGCGGCGGCGCTGCCCGGGAAGATGGGGGTGGTGATGCGCGCGATCTTGGCCGCCTGCGGGAAGGCGCCGCCGTTGGTCTTGTAGAAGGAGGTGGCGAAGGAGCGGTAGCGCTCCACCTCCGAGTTGTAATCCACCAGGCTGTTGAGCGCGCCCTCGGGCAGGTGGCTCTCCTTGGGCAGGCCCGGCGCCTCCGGGCTCGGCCCCGGCTCCACGCAGACGTTGGTGTTCATGGTGCAGGGCGGGAAGAAGGGGTGCAGGGTGGAGGTGGGGACCGCCGGGTCCGACCCCTGGGTGGAGAAGGGGGGAAGGTGGGGGGGAGGGAGGGGAGTGATGGTGGTGTTTGGGGGGGCGGGGAGAGCGAGATGAGGGCTGCTTTTATTCCTCTCCTGGGCGCATTTCCACAGACGGTGAATCCCCAGGCAGCGTCTTCCTTTGCATTATCCTCCAACTGTTACAACTAAAATAAAAAAAGTCATTCCAACGCGCTGCACGAGGAGGAAGATTAAAGATAAATAAACAGCCTCCGTCACTGCCCCACCGCAGACACCGACAGCTCAAGCTCTCACAGTCCTCCGTCAGGTCGTTTGCATGACAATCACCAAGACACGACCCCCATCCCATCCCCCCAACGTTCCCAGCCCCCGCTCCCTCCCTCCCTTCCTTTCTTCCTCCCTCCCCACAGCAAACCACAGCTCCTCCTCCCTATTCTTATCACCCTCCTGAGAAAACGCATTAATAGCCAGGATACCCGGGGAAGCAGGGGAGCCGGGGTGACAAATGCCGAAGGAAAAGGGCAATTGGAGTGCTAAAGACATGCAAATCACGGGTGGGAGGGCGACGCTACCTATAAGCAGAGGGCATTTAAACGTTATGAAATGTGTGAGCCAGTGCTGCCTGGGCATGCAAATACTGGGAAGTAGAAAACAGCCATGGCCCTATGAGGAAAATGAACAGGAAATTAGCAAATGAAGTACTGAGAAAGTCTACAATACATCCGAGTATCAAGTGTAAGCAAACACAATACAACTGAGAGCGAAGAAACTGCCCACATACAATCTGAACTAAAGAGGCGGGGGGGGGGGGGCGGAGAACTACCAGCTGCCACAGTGTCCTTCTGTGTCTGCGGTCATTAGTTTGAATCCCAGCACAGCTGGCTCTGTTAGGGTCTTAATTCAATGGACCAAGGACAGGTCTCAATTGTACAAGCCATTTGGTGGTGGGGTTTGGGGGGGCTGGAATAAGAGGATGGTGTTCTGCTTGTTTAAAAGAAAGGAAGAAAATGATGGACTAGATAAAATTTTAAAAAATTAAAAAATACAAGCAGTGTCCCAGGTTTTAAACCAAGTGCCTGCTACAGGCTCTGTAAGAATATTCCCAGTCATTCCTAATGAAGATTGGTATTCCTTCCCAAGACAAGAGACTTTTAAAAAGGATGGGACTTTTTAAAAAGGATTTCTCACAATCACTGATTTTCACATTGAGTAAAAAGGGGGAAATCTCTGGAGGCATTGTTCATCTGAAGAAATAGCTCTTAAACATGATTTTCTTCTTTTGCTCTTTTTAGGAGGAAAGTTTAATGTTAACTGGGTATTTGCATTCATCTCTTTGCTTCCAGGCTATTATTATGCTTTAAGGAAGAGGTATTTTAGTTGTTTACTACAGAGGGAGAAGTCCATCACAGCCTTTTAAGAAGTAAAGCAAAGACACAAAGTGTATATTCACCTAAAAAAACAGTTTCTTTGTTTCCAGATTTTTTTGCCAGAATATCTTTTTGTGACATCTTTGGAAGTCCACAGATTGGTCTAGAATGTGGAGTTCAGGGAATTCTTCATGGGGACCCAGTAGTCTCAGTCTCAAATATTCAGAGTTCAAAATGGTTATCAATTATAGTAATTATGCTTATAATTAGATTAATGAACCATTTGTGCCAAACTCCAAGTGCAAAAACTTCAAGACCTACTGATGAGGTACCCTAAAAAGAGGGGTTTATGTAAACAAATCCCTATTAGGCAAAGTAAATCAAGATAAGGAGCCTCACCCCAGGCTGGATTAGAAGCTAGCAGGCATCTTTCAATCACAGCAAGTCCCTAATCACTCAGGAACCACCTCTGTGGTTTCGCATTAGGGAAAACTGCTCCCTTCTGAGGTCTGATGGCTATACAAAGGGTGCCCCCAAAATGCTCCTGGCTAAATATTCTTGATGCCTGGAAGGGGGTAGGGGAAAACACAGCAAGAATATGCTTATAGCTCCCATTTCTGAGAATCACATTGTAACTGCAAGACCACAATAACTGCTACTCAGTAAAAACTACTTATGCCAGCCATGCATTAGATATCATCACCCTGAGGAGAGGGGGAAATTTTCAACATTTTAGTCTTTGACCTTGTTCCAAATAAAGAAAGAATTTAATGTCCCTTTTTCAGAGTCTTAGAGTGGTGTTTCCAAACAGAAGCTTTCCTTGCTTTTCTGATTGCCATCCCCTCCCCCCTGGCTACCTCAAGGTTTAATGCCAGTAGAAACTGTAGAAAATGATTATGCCCAGTATCCAGGTCATTATTGTTTAATCAATGCATCCCTGGAGCATGAAAATAAAGGTACCTAACCCACAGCTATTGTTTGGATTTTATTTAAAAACAAAATAAAACACATACAAATTAACTATAGTCCTATGGCGAAAGGTAAATCAGAGAGCCACACTTCATGATCCTGTTTTGCCTTCACACAATGTGGCTGTACATGCCTGATATCGCATGTCTGGTCTACCAGAGACAGAGAGATCAAAGGTCATCTTTAACATTCAGGAGGAGGGGCGGGTGCTGATTAATTAATAAATTAATACAGCGACGCTTTTTATTGCTGGAGTCCAGCATTAATAATATCTACTTTCACAATCCCCAACGGACAGCAAACATTTAAGAGAGAGCGAGAAAGAGAAAGAAAGATCACTTACCAGTCTCTTTTTATTTGGGGAAGCCTTAGAATGTGCAGACGCTGCCAGTCTGCCTTTAATTAGTTGCACATCACCCCCTGACACAAAGAAACACAAATCCAGATGTGTCTTGGCAGCTCCCAATGACAACTTTAATACTTGTAAACAAACTGTTGGGGACAAGGGGTGGGGATGGGGGGGATAAATAAATATGCGGATCAAAAAAAAATACCTGTAAATGGCTTTTTTTTTCTTGTTGCAGAGAGGAGGAGGAGGAGGAGACGGTGTGAGTGGTGGGGGCGGAGGAGGAGGAGGTGGGGGCGGACGAGCCGGGCGTGCGTGTGTGCGAGCGGGGCTGTCGCCGGTGGTCTCTGCTGTCCCTGCGCGCTGCTCCAGTCCGTCGCGGCCGCCGTGTGCGCGGGAGGAGGAGGAGGAGGAGGGAGTCGCGCGCTCCCCCGCGCCCTGCGCTGTTTGTGTGCGCGCGGCGGGGGAGGGGCGCGGGCGGGAGGAGGGGGCGGGGGAAGGGGATGTGGGGGCGGGGCGGGGGCGGCTGGCGCGAGGTGCGGGGACGCGGGGACGCGGACACCTCCTGGCGATTGGCTGCGCGGAGCCGGGGACGGGGGTGCACGCGGCCCGCTGCTCCTCGTCTCCAGCTCGCCAGGCTCCCTGCGGCCCAGAGCGGAGGCCGCCGGTGATTTATGTTCTTTGCTCTCGGAGATGATAACTGTGCAAGGGACGGAACGAGGGCGTGTCCCTTCTGTGTCCCCCCAGTCTTTCTGCATGGGGGGCTGGGGGTGTCAATAAACTTGTCTGCGCGTGCGGAAGAGCAATGCAAGAAACGGAGTTTTTAAAAAAGTCGTGTTTGCAGAATACTCTTAGTTCATCCCTTACCTACCGCATGGGGTTTAAATAATTTTCCTGGTGTGCCTAGGAAGACTTTTTTTTTTTAAATCATGATCCTTTAGATTTTTTTTTAAGTAAGGGGATCGGTGTTCCAGTGGTCCAGGCCCTTGAAATATTATGATGCCAGACCGTTAAAAAATGGGTGATGTGAGACTTGACCCATCTCAGAATCAATCTTCATCTCAGTCTCTTGTCTCCTCTTCTCTTCTCTTCCTCCCCTCCCACCTCGCTCTTTTACTATTCCATCTGGGAGTTGCAAAGATTCAATCAGATTTTTTAACTCGCTGCCCTATTTTTAATTCCAAAGTTTACTTAAGTAAAAACTACTTTTATATCTAACTCTATGTTATCCTAGAATGTGATTAGCATTTCACTTATTGTTGCTTGGGAAAAAATAGTTCTGTTAATGGAAACATAAATTATTTTTACCAACAGGTCAAAACTCATTCATAAATGTAGCCATGAGATATTTCTGAATACATGTTTCCTACTATTGAACTATACTTGAGTAGAAATAGTGATAAAATAAGATATGGAATTATGAATATCTTAAAATAATTTTCTCTAAGAGAAAAAAATCAGTAGCTAATGATGTTATAGAGTAGGAAAGAAAAAATTCAGAGTGTTTAAATTGGTGTTAATAAAGCAGAATAAAAGTTTTAAATTAAAACTATGTTCTAGGGTAATGCAATAGTGCAGTTTCAGAAAAGGAAGAAAAGTATCCTAACGGCTTCTTTTCAGGAACAAAATGCTGAAAAGACATTTGAATTTTCAGAAGATTGACGTTGACCACAACAAGATTTTGTCAACTATAGAGTATAGATTGTTGGTAAGATGTCAAGAACTGTGGTGTGTATAAATGAAGGTGTTGTTTCGAAAGTGGGCAAGTGTTGCGATAGGGAACAGATGTGTTTTGCGACTCACTGATTAATATACATGTTTTGTCATTTTTTAAAACATAGGCTATGTTTGGTTATAACTGGTTAGTTGGCATTTATAGACAAAATAATGGGATGGTTAGTAGTTACTTTAGTTAATAAGATATTTTTATACTTGTGTTAATGCCTTGTAAAAACAAGGAAGGAAATTTTCCATTTGATTTTTTTTGTTTTGAGCTGAGCATCATAGGAAATTTATCAGGAAAATGTAGTCACTTTTAATGAGTGAAAACATTCTACAAAGATGATAGATTCTTAAACATCTTTTCAAAATATTTAAAATATCAGTCCAATGTTAGAAGTTTTGAAGTTTATAAATAAGAAATGTTTTTAGTTAAATAAAGGCATCATGCTTTCTCATGCCAAATTTTCTTTTCTGGAAATTTTCCTTTTTGGAAATTCCTTTTATCTTGCTTTCCATTTTGGGACTCTTCAAGCTCAATTTCAAAATGAAATCTTAAACGAATTAGAGAAAATATGCTCTAAATTCCAAAGAAGTTTGCTTTCTGGCTGATTTTTGATAAAGGAAAACTACAGAATACTTAGTCTTAATAATTAATAATAGCTACAATGAATGACCCATGTGTCAGACACTGTACTAAGTAATTTGCAGATATTGTATTTTGTCCTTGCAATAACTCTGGGTGGTAGTTTTTTTTTTAAATATTTTATAAGTAAAGGGATTGAGGCCCAGAGAAATTAGGTAACCCAGATTAGGTCATAAAATTAACATGTGACAAGTGTGAAATTTGTACCCAATCTGTCTACCTCCAAAGCCTTATGCTTATAATCTCTACCTTAGTCTCACTACCAATAATTGTTAACCTTCTCTGGACACTAGAACCTTAGATTTAATTCTGATTGTAGGCCCTTCATTAATATGACATTAATTGAACATATAGAACAAATTATAAACAACATACCCTATGGCTCTGATATAGCATCCATGGCCTTTCCCCTAGGGGACTAGGCTAAGGATTATATCCTTAGCCAAATGTGATGGGGAAAAAAATCTCTTTTCTGCCTTACCTCACAGCCTTTAATTTTTTTATACTAGTGTAGATACTTGCAAGCCTACCATGTCTCACACTAGTCTATGCTTATGTTGTCTGCTTAAGGGCAATATGTGAGGTTTTGATAACAATCGCTGAGAACATTCAGTTCTCTGTTAACTCTGTTAAGGGTCCACAGTTCTATGAAACACTAAAATGTAAGGCTTGTTCCCTCTGCAAAACACCCGCTACAGCTTCCAATGATCTGGAATTGGTTTGTGCATTTACTCTGCTTTCTGTATTTTGTTAACTGGAGTAAGAAACAGTACAGGGGTTTCATAGATATCTTGATGGGGAAACTAAAAAAAAAAAAATCCAACTTAAGTCTCACCTGAAAAAATATCCCCTACTCTGCATCAATTTTGTGTTGTGTTACGAAATACCTTTAAAGTACTGCTGCTTTCTGTCATGATCGTGATCCATACCATCATCATTATCCCAGAATCTCTGAAAAGGTAGCATGTCCTATTGTAACAAATAGACTCCAAAATTTATCAATGCAAAAACCACAGAAGCTTATTTTTTGCTCATGTTAACAGTCTAGGGTGGGAACTTCAGGTCAGAGGGCCACTCTCCTGCATGAGATATCCATGCATTTAGTTTCCTTCTATCTTGGGCCTTTGCCATCCCCAAAGTCTGTTCATCAACTATGTCAAGCTGACAGAAGGGCATGAGGAGGCATGATGGCTTCTTAAAGACCTTGGTCTTGAAGTCACTTTGGAGGTAGACAGATTGGGTACAAATTTCACACTTGTTACTTCCTAACTTTATGGCCTAATCCAGGTTACCTAATTTCTGTGGGCCTCAATTCCTTTATTTATAAAACAGAAATAATAAATACCTCATAGAGTTATTGCAAGGAAAAAATAAAATATCTGCAAATTACTTAGTACAGCACTGCAGCTCACATTCAATTGTCAAGAACTAGTTACACCCCACGCCTAGATGCACAGATTGCTGGGCAGTCGCTTCCTAGACGCAAGTCCACTGCTGTGGAGTGGAGAAACAGCTCTGGTAGACAGCTGGCCATCTTGCAAACAGAGTAAAGCTAGGAGAATAGCCTGCTGAAGAGATTAAATAGAGCACCAAGCCCTGAATCTGGCCTTGAGAATCTTCTTCCCACCTGGGGGTTGTTTGGTTATTTTTGCTGTTTGCCACTCTTAGAGATTACCACTAAAAGCTAAAAGTAGTTGTAATGACTGCAGAAAGTTTGGCAACTGTGAACAAATTATGCTTTCTTGAAGACCGATAGGGTAGCCAAGCCAAGCTTAGAATATTCAAACAAGAATTTGCCAAAGAGTAAAGAGAGCAGCAGTCATAGAATCAGAGGAAATCGCGTAAATCTAAAATGCACTGACTTGGAGATAAATGTTGGGCACTGGCAGCTTGTCTGCTGGTGTTTTCAAAACCCAGAGGTAACTTTCAGCCAACCCCTCCACCAGCACCAGTGCCGCGCTCCCTGCTGGTCACGAGAAAATATCCAACTGGCAGGTCAGGAGAGGCATGTGAAGCTCTCTCACCTCACCTCCTCTCAGAGAACCCGCATCCCAATTCATGCGCATGGCCTCTGAGGACGACCTCTTTGCATAGCAATTCACACACATATATATATATATATGCTAAATAACCACACTTTTCATAGAAGGAATATACTAATACAACAAAATAGGAAAACATTTCTTTACCTCTTCTTTCACTATGACCAAATTCTCCCTGGGATTTTTATGTACTTTATTTCTTTACCAGAATTTGAGTCTTAACATCAGGGATTGTGCCTTACTCAGCTTTGTTGCCAGCCACATGGTGGGTTCCTGACATTCTGTGGCATGCACATTGAAAGAAGCATACACAAAATGTATGGAAGTGGCTTCCGCTTTGTCTATAGGATTAAAGTGCAAAATTCATAAAATGAACTTGACAAGGCCCTTCTCCAACTGACCCTGTATTTTGAATCTAATCTCCTATTACTCCTTCTAAGAACTCTCTACTCCAGCAAGTCTACTTCTCTCAGAAAATATCATCTGTCTTATGACCAGCAGGGGAAAAAAAAATCTTTAATGAATAAAGAACCAGGAATTAAAATGAAGTACTGTCATTTACATAAAAGAAACTCTTGCATATGATGAATTATTGCAATATAATGAAATATTTTTAAATACCTTAACTGAACATTTTTAAGGATATTTTCAGAAGTTTCTGTGGTAGCTCCATGATTGAGATTTGATGAAACTACTTCTTTTTTTTTTTTTTGATACAGAGTCTCACTCTGTTGCCCGGGCTAGAGTGCCGTGGTGTCAGCCTAGCTCACAGCCACCTCAAACTCCTGGGCTCAAGCCGATCCTCCTGCCTCAGCCTCCCAAGTAGCTGGGACTATAGGCATGCACCACCATGCCTGGCTAATTTTTTCTATATATATTTTTAGTTGTCCAATTAACTTCTTTATATTTTTAGTAGAGATGGGGTCTCGCTCTTGCTCAGGCTGGCCTCAAACTCCTGACCTTGAGCGATCCACCTGTCTCGGCCTCCCAGAGTGCTAGGATTGCAGGCGTGAGCCACCGCACCTGGCCTGAAACTACTTCTTAAAGTCAACATTCTGCACACCTGTTATTTTATTTCACTTCTAGTTAAGTAACAACACATCGTTATCACAATGCTGACCTTCATATTTGAGGCTGGCACTTTGAACCTGCCAACACACCAGGTCACGTGCTTTGAGCAGCTTTTCCCGCTACCTTCACTTCTTACCATGTCTTTCTGATGACTAACAGAAGGCATGTATGGAGTGGCTGGCCATTGTCAAGTATAAAAGCTGTGGCAATTGAGGATGATGAAAAGAATGGATTCACAAGGTTAAACCCACTATCTGGGCCTTATTAATACCTATTCAATCAACTAAAATAATCAGGTTCCTCGTATTTACATGTTGGCACATATGGTTTGGACACTAGATGGATAATACCAAGATGGATATATACCTAGATGAATCCATACACTAGATGGGTATATATCCTGGGCATTAATGTTTGGAATTGCTCTTCACTCGATCAAATTTGGTCTAGTCCCATTCTTATTTACTCGTGGTATTTCTTCTCATTATATAAGTTTTCATTTCTGTAAAGTTACAACTCAGATATTCGATGGCAGTATAATTTGCAGTTGTCCCAAAACACAAAAATCCTCTAGAGTAGGCTAAAAAAAAAAGGAAGTCTCTAGAAGAATGTTTCTTCCATGGGCTCTCTAACTGTGCTTGATTTTGATTAGATATGGTCTTCTTTGTACTTTACCGTGAAGATTGAGTATGTTTTGTTCATTGGATTATTAGCAAATCCAAAGCAAATAACATTCCAGATATTTTCAGAGTGTTTACTCATGAAGGGAATAACGGGTCAATTTTGGTACAAAACACTAAGTCATGGTGAACAGCTGCCAGACACTTAGCATCTAAACACAATTTGCAATGTGAGCCCTCCACGCTGTTCTTTGGGGTCTCTCTTTTCCTCTGCTTGGCAATATTAGGGCATCCCAGGAAAATCAGTCTTAGAGGGCTTCCTGTGTGCTTTCTGGGAGGTGAATTTCTTCCGAGCGATAAGTAATGGTAAAGTAAGGTAAAGTGTGGAAACCCTGTGGTGAAATTTACAGCTAAGAACTGACCAGAAAACACTTTGTCCTGCCCTGGCCGCAAGTGCGCAGTGGGACCGCAGTCCACAATGTGCTGGCGTCTGTTCCTTCTGCTTTCAGCCATTCTCTTCTGCACACAAGTCTTCTCAGGCAGGATTTATGGGATACTGGAAATCCAGTTAAGAGTCTGCTCTCTCAGTCCCTCTCCTTGTCAGTCAACCCCAAACTCAGTAACTCAGGTAACCGGTGTTCTTTTTAGCTCAAAGGGAAGAGCTGGACCCTTTGTTTAAAATGAAGCTCACATGCAGACACTAGACACTTTATAAATAGGCCTCTGACTCTTCCATGGTCACACAGGATGTTCCCAATTAATAAAAACAACCAACCAACAAAAAATCTTCAAGAATTTTTAATAAAAATTAGTTACTTCTAAAAATAAAATTTAGTTACTTCTAAAAATAAAAATTTAGTTACTTCTAAAATTTACTTTTTAAAGACATAAAATTCAACTTACAAAAATCGTATTTTTTAAGCTCTGTAAAACTTCAAAATAGAATCTATTTTAAACCATTTTATATTAAATAATATTAATTGAAATCACTTTTTGAATTTGCCATTTTTAAATACAATATAATAAAGAAATTTCTATAAAATGTTTGTGAACATAAAAAAATTTTTGATTTTTTTCCTGAAGTTGAAATTTTAGACTTTTAATGTAACCTGGATATCCCATTTGCAAATGTACAGCTTTCTTGATATTATTCTCAATATTTTATTTGAAATCAAAGTCATTCTTTATGCTTGTTTTTAAAATATGTGTTTTCCATTTAGTTTATCTTCAATTAACCCTATTTTAAAAAAGGATTTCTATTTTTCTTTGTGGAGAGGAAGAATTCAAGATAATATCCCTGAGTTGCTAACGCTCAATCCAGAAAGGTTTTTTTTTTCTTTCCAGTGCTGACCTTTGTTACGCCGTAGTTATAGCAACAAGAAGAGTTCCTTCTGTCTGTCTGTTGTGTTCTCTTTCCAAACTAATGACAGTGTTTTATATGCTGTTGTGTGGCATGGAGAATGCTTTACGTGCGTGGATTTCTTGATTTACTGATGCATTTAGCTAAACCACCAATTTGGATGGAAATTTTAAAAATAAAGGCAATTAATTAAAATGGAATTTGCATATTATGTATCTTATTTATGGAATATGGATCACTCATTTGGACATTTGTCCATATTACCTTTAAGCTTCCCAAATTAACTTGCAGTTTAACTTCTCCGTGATCAAGTTTATTTATCCTATCATGATTATATCTTCTTAATCTAAACATAGAGGGAGAGAGAGAAAGAGAGAGTGCTCCTTGTCGGGGAGCAATCTGGTGTGAGAATGTATAGTTTTGTCTGCTAATCTGGGCCATACAATTTCCATGACCTTGGGCATTCTAAGTCTCAATTTTTACTAATCTGGAATATCAGTTTAATTATAGTAATTGCCTAACTCACAGGGTTTGTGAGGTTTAATTAATGTCAGCAAAGTGCTGGAGCTATTTAGTAGACTAGGACTATAAAAGGCAACCCACCTGAAAATCACAACTTCCTCCTCCCCACATAGTATTAATTTTACATAGGTCTTTTCTTTTTCTTCAGAGTTATAGGATCACATTTCTTGCTTTTTTTCTTTCCCCTCCATATCTATATCTATGGTCTTTCCTACTTGAGACTTACCTTGGATGCAAAATGTGGTTCTGCCCCACTTTGCTCAGACTGTACCATCACCTCCAGGAGCCCAGAATCCCCGACTGTCACAGGATTGAGGTTAACAGTAGCATCTGAGCAAGTAGCTATGGCTGCGAACTTTGTTGAATTCAGAGTTATAAACTGGCAGTTCACACTTTGTATTTGGTCCTCAAACACCTTTTGTTCAGCTCCAAGGTAAATTATACTTGTGGTTTCTTTCAGCAATTAGAATATCTGAAAGCAGGTGTCTACATTCCCTCCTGGAAATAGTAGCTGGAACTACAAACAGTGATGAGTTTGTAGTTTGTCACATTGTTAGCACTGCCTGGCATCTAACACTTGTCCACCTAAACACTGGAATTTACAGCTTGAGTTGTCCGGTACATTTGTGCGAGCTGTTCAGTGCACAATGCCTGGCCAAACAGAGAAGTAGGGGCTGGAATCCAGCCCGTGGTGCTGCTTGCCAAGCCAGGTTCTGGTGGGTCTAATTTGCAAAAAGGCATTCTAGGGGCCAGAAATGGCCTGATCAGGATCCCAACGATAGGTCAATTAAATAAGAGTAAT
Source organism: Lepilemur ruficaudatus (assembly GCA_963574885.1). NCBI lineage: Eukaryota > Metazoa > Chordata > Mammalia > Primates > Lepilemuridae > Lepilemur > Lepilemur ruficaudatus. Next base: position 23,079 of record CAUYRT010003398.1, on the reverse strand, counting down.
GAATGTCACAGCCACCTTTATGAGTATTAAAAAATTAGCATTCCATCTTTGAAATTATATCCAATAAGACTATATCTAGATTAAGATTGAAAACAGATTCAATTTTATCTTTACCCTCTTTTTTGTGGTCCCATTTCACCTAAAACACATTCTAATGTAGACTAATTTTCAAACAGGATGCAAATTATATAAATATTTCAATTGCATGAACTCATTGTAGCTGAATCAGCTGCTATATTTCATTGAAAATTAACAAAATGACCCAAAAAGTAATGCGCATTGAATAGTCATGATAATATATTTCTTTGGGAATAACTACCCTTTGAAGGAGGGGGCTGCTGCTATTTGCACCCCAGTCTCTTTCTGTTATCTGCTAACATTTTATAATGGTAGCACTGCTTGAAAGAGCAGTTTTCCTTTTACCTATTTGTAACTTGGCTCTTTTAAAATGCATGATGATTTGATGGCATTTCCTTTGGAGTGTTTCTATTTTTAAAGACGTTCTATTCCTGTAATTCTTGGCTACCTTGTATTAGTGAAAAAGAAGCAACTCTGCTACCCAATGGCAACAGTAATTGATTTACACACCTTTCTTTACCAAGTTTAAGAGTCCAAAATGTGAATAAGTTCCAACCAAAGCTAACCTCTAGATATTTTATTGCCCACTAATCTGTGTGCAAGAGAAATCCAGATGTGTATATCTATTCCTTTTAGAAAACAAAATGTTAATAACTTTATTCTTCAACCATAGATGAAAAGAAGAATTGCCGGAATTCTACTGACTACACGTAGGAGAAAATTACTCAAGCTGGCTCAAATGCCGAGGTCTCCTACAGGGCAGGCTCCAGGCAGGGAAAAACTTGCAGGTACCATGGGTGGTTCTTCCCATCTCTTCACTGCATCATCGTCATTGTCTTGGTTCTTCCGTCCAGCAGGTTTCCCTCACAGTTACTGCTGCAACAGTTCCAGACATCGTATCCAGGCATAAAAAACATGCATGGAAAGAAAAGGACTGTATATTTTTTATGTGTTTGCATCTTTAGGGTGAAGAACTTCCCTATAAGCATGACCACTGACTTCCTCTAAGACCTAGTTGGCCAGAATTAGGTTGCAGGCCCTCACCTAAGCCAAACTCTCTCAAAGAGAATGGGATTGACTTATTATATATCTACCACCTACCATATCTGGAACTAGTGATGGGATCATTCTGAAGCACAAGACAGCGTGGAGGATGGGAATATCCAACATAATCACGGTTTGGTTACAAAGGAAGAAGAAGGGGGCATGGGATGGTCATTGGTGAGACAAGGACCAGTGTCTGTTGCCTTACATAACTCTATTACCACTTGATGCCTATGCCTTATAAAAGCTCACCAGCCCTAAATCTCAGGAATCATGCCAGATTATGTATAATAAAGAGCTGGCATCCATTAACTGACTTCCTCTTATCCTGAGTGAATTTGTGAATTATAATTTTGGTTATGCATATCTATAAGGAGGGTTTGTTTTTAGCAATGTGATTTTCTGAGCAAAGTTTTGCTGTGTCTACCCATCTTTACTGAAACTTATATTCACTATCACAGACCTTTTGTGCTGTGCTACATAAGTCAGGGAGTATCTGAGCTTGAGATAGAAGAGACAGAAGCTAAATATCCTGGATGTGAGGAGAAAGCAAAGAGAATGAAGCAGTTAAAAGAAATTAAGAGAAATGATAAAAATTTGTGGCATGGCACATCTATTTCCATAATTCAGCCCATCTTGAATATTTTCCTCTGATACCTTCTGCTGGCCCTCAAAACTATTATCTTAACATATTTGCAAGTTATCAGAAGCAAAGTAAATAGCCAGTCTTTAAAATTTCAAGTTGATCCCCAAACTGACTCAAATTTGCAAAAATCTGGCATAATTTAAAAGTAAATAAATAGAAGCAACACTTAGCAGAAGGTTCCTAACATAAACAAAGCTGTGCACGTTTTGTTTATTTATGGGATCCATGCAAAGTGTCATATTCATTTAAAAATATTCAGCACGAGTGATTGATTTTAAAAATTGAATAGAGTTAAGAAACATAAGCATCCTTTAAAATTGAAAGTTTGTTAAAAGAAAGAATGGCTAATTTTTTGTAGAATTATACTTGAAAAAACATTTTTTCTCCTTTATGTCTGTTCAGATTTCTTTTTAAAGGTAACCTGTGAGAAAAATAGCCAGCATGTTATTCAAAGGTGCATTTTAATTGGGATGTGACCAGGCCCCACCATTCATATCACAGCTATATGTTGCTCAAGGTTGAGTGTGAAACATGCTGCATGAATCTTTTTTATTCAGCACATGTTTACAGCATTCTCAAAAGACAAAATATGCTTAAACTCATACATTGCATTCTACTGTCATCTCTTTATTCAGCTGATGGCCACGCACTCTTCCTTTCTAGCCTGGATTATTCTCTATCATATTGCAATTGAATAAATATTTCTTGAACACTAGTTGTGTGCATGATATAGTGTCAAGTACTCAGGGAATGAGAACATTCCCTTGAGAAACTAATACTTTAATAGAGGTTACTTGGACAGGAAGCTAAACACACCCCACCATTTTTATACAAAGAAGCATTTAAATGAATATGATTATTCATTATCAATGTGATGATGTCAAAAACCAGACTCTGAAAATTTCTATATGATAAGTATAAATAGAGTGCAATGAAAGCAAATAGGAAGGATTGAGCAATTTGGAGGGCTGGGAAGCTCCTGAGGAAGACCTCATGAAAGAAGACTCCTTTCCACTGAAATGACTAACAAAGAAGAGGAGAAGAAAGAACACCTGCCATAAACCACATGGTGTAAGGCAAAGCTGGGGGACTCAGGTGCGTGGCAGAGGCCACCAAAGGTGCATTGTTGAATGTGGCCCAGAGAAGAGAAAATGTGACGAGAAATGAAACCTAAGAAGAAGAATAAAGTTAAATTGCCGACAGCCTTTAATGGTATGCCGGGGAAAAGACTTGCCTAGAAGTAGAAGGAAGCCACTAAGTATTGTTTGGTCTAGGACGTCTATGATCAGTTGTGTTTTTTGTTTGTTTGTTTCCAGAGGATTCCTCTTACTTACACAGGAGAAGATGATTCGGAGGGAGGAGAAACATTCTGTCCCTTAAGGGCATTTTAGATTCGTGTCCCAGCTACAGAATGGAATGGGAAGGAGACTGTGTAGACAATTCAAGGGAAGCCCACAGTTTAAGGGATAGATGAGCTTCAGAAGACAAGAAAGGCAATTCAGAAAGAGTCACCAGAAAGGGAGACGGGGACAGAAAATTTCAAAAGGACGTGTTTTCCTAAATGGAGGAGTGGTCCACAGCAGTAATGATGCCAAAAGGTCCAGAAAGGTTTGAATGAAGTTTCCGGGGGCATATCCTAAGGGTATACTCAGAGCAGTTTTATTTTTACCACTGCTTAGTTTGGGAAGAGGTGGCAGACACTCGTTACTTCTGTTCTGAGTACAGCCCCACAGTTGGCTTCTGTTCATGCCTGTGCCAAAACTGTGGTTATTTTATAATTTATTTCATGGGGAATTGTTTATTTTATGTGGAAATACAGAAACTAGAGGCTCTTGCTACATATTTGAGCTTGCCCCATATGGAAGCCAAGAAATTTGGCAATAAGAAAAAACTTTTTTTGCCATTCAATGAAGAGTTTCAAAGGCATCATGGTTACGTGGATATCTCTCTACAGTCAAGACCAGACCGTTTTTGGTCTCCACACCTCTATAAAGATTATGATGAGAGGTCCACAGATTCTAACCTTTGCATGCTCCCCAACACTCACCTTCTTCACTATTGTCCAGAGACCCTCAGGATTCACCTCATTATGCACTTTATCAACATTTTTGTCAGTCACAACCAGAAACCCTGGATAACCAAAGCACTGGTCATTTTCCACGTCTGAGTTCCTGTACAGCTGGTACATTCACCTTTCAGTAGCCATCTCCGAAATGCCCTGAGCCCTGGGACCTCTTGCCTGTTCTTAACATGTTCTCAACAACATCTCTAAAAGTTCCCTTCATTTTCTTGCTCTTGCTGAAACAGAGCTCTTTTGGTGGCACTGCATACCTGGTGGCTCTCTCCAATGGTGGCGATAGGGAAGGCTCATCCTTGCCAATTCCAGAACATTCCATGTTCCCTACACCCCTGGCTCCCCTGCTTTAAATGGTGGTATCATAAGACTACACCACTTGTTTCTGTTCCTCATCTAAATCACTGACAGGACTGCGGGGTTCTCTTCAGTCTTTGAAAGATGTGGCTTTAGCTCCTGGCTCACTTCTCCACAGGGTGTCTAGATGCACGTGTTTTCAGTATTTAGGTTTATAATTCCTCCACTGCATCTGCCTGCTTGACCACCTCCCTTCCACGATGGTTTCTTCCTAAACTCTATGGTCATACTCTAGACCCACTGTCTACTTATCACCTCCTATCTTTCTAGACCATTCTCTCAAGTCCTTGGCTTTCAAACATCCCTTCAACTCTCCCTCCCACCAAACCATTGATCCTACCACCAGTCCCCTCACCCTCCACGCCTTTGCTTCCCTACATACTCAGCTTGGTCGATCATCATAAACATTCCCTTTCAAACTCTCAGTTCTCCATGATCAATCATTTCCAACACTCTCTTTTGTAGACTGCAGTTCACTTAGCTATCTCTGACCTAAACCTGCTGGGCAACACCTGGCCAGTGGAGAGAAAAAGCTGAAGATTCAGTGTTTAATTAAAGAAGACCTCAGGATCTACGATGCCAAGGTGAGATCCCAGATTGAGAAGGCATAGAACTTTGAAACTGGGATATAGATATCTGGATAGAAACACATCCAAACTTTGATTCTCTAGATACTCCTGAACCCTTTGGGACCATCATTAGTTAACACTCCTCCTTGTTAATTAATGGGCTAACCTACCTTTGATTGAGATTATCTTCCTTTGGAGACCAAATGTGCTCTCTTTAGGATATGCCACTCCTTCCCATACCCCTGCCCAGCTGAGCTAGTAACTAGGGTTAAGTCACAACCCAAGGCATCTAGAGAAGTGCTGGAGTAGCAAAGGGATTGTGACCTGGAGGAAAAGCGAGCCAATATATACCGGCAGGATTCAGGAGAGGACACATGGGATCGGATTTTGAGGATGCTGGATAAAAGAGTTTATCAAAATGAGAGCACTCTCCCAGGTTGCAGGCTTTAAAACCCATGCAAGATCCCTGGGAGGTGGGACAAACAAGGTACTAGGATGACACCTAAAAGCTTGGAGAAGGTAATGGACTCTACTCTATGAGGCTGAAGTGCCAGAACTACTTTATCTCACAGTTGTAGAGGGATCAAAGGGCTCACAGAAGTGGGCATGCTAGAATGGATAAGCTAACGAGGTCAGAAAACCTACCAGACCACTGTGATCCATGAGAGGAAATTTCGTTTACCAAAGGCAAAAGTAGCAAGCTGGTAAGAAGAGCGCGGGCATTACCGAGAAGCTCAGTGGTGGCTGTCGTCTGTCAGCCAGGGATGAGGGTAAGAGATGCTGTTAATGACCGGGCTCGCGGACAGCCATGCGACTTACAGGATGCCTAATTAATAGGGACCAGGTGGCAGTGCTGAGCTGTCACATGCCAGTTGGGACAATTATTGTAATGAGCAGCAACATCAGAGTGGCAGCCAGGAGAGGATCTGCAGAGAGCTCTCGAGGCGGCTAACCGAACCCCGCAAATCTAGGGGTGAGACACGTGTGACGCCAACAAAGGTATGATGTACACAACCAAATAAAGGACGGGAGATGAGGAGGCTGAGGGCAGTTCCTCAGACAAAAGCATTTCAGTACTGTTCCAGGATTCCAGATCTGAGCCAGTTTTCAGACCCAGAAATTGCTTGTTTTACCTGAGAAGGAAGAAGCCTGCAACACCACAGAAAGAGTCCACAGTAAGAGTCTCCCAGTGCCTCCCAATTTGACCTTCCATTTACTGGGATAATGGTAACTAGGGCGAGGGAGAAAGAAGAAACATTTCAGTATTTGTTGGATGCAAGGGCCAAGAGCTACCGTGGAGGAAAAGACAAAGTCTCTGAAACCTGTCCCTCAGCACTTGTGCACGTGCTGATGTCAAAACCGGAGAACAGAGATTATTGCCCCTGTTAAAGACATAACAGACTCAAGATGAGTGACCTGTGTTCTATCTCCATGTAACTTTCTAGCCAGGTCTCTACAAAACCCCGGCGATCCTGGGTTTATGGCTTACTGACAACTCAACCTAGAAGAAACCGCAAGAGAGGTGGCTTTGCTGGTGTGGGGTCCTTGCTAGAGGTATTGACAATGCTCCAAGTACACAGTAGGTAGGAAGTGATCTAGCCAGGGTGTCTTCTCTACTTCTTCAGAAAGAAGGGCAGGAAACCATTTGCATTCACTCTGAGTGGACAACAGTATGCTTTTACAGTCCTGACTCAAACTACCTTAACTCTCCTGTCCTGGATTAAGACACAGTCTGAAGGCACATCAAGTATAAATTATGTGGTCTTAGGGGTCATGTTCTCAGAAGGAAAATGGTTCCAACAGAGCTCACAGTGAGCATCCCTAATCTTTAAACTACTCCTATCAATAGTCACTTTGCCCAATTCCTTCCACCCTCTAAGCTGCAGTGATCATCACATTTGCTATTAATTTTTAAATAGCTTTATTACTTTTAAAATTATCTAGATAATACACATTTATTTTTATTCAAGAGAGCATAGAGATGTATAATGAAAAGGTAACGTCACAATAAATACTATTGGGTGATCATTTTTTAATACTTTTCTCTAAGTATTAAATCAACAAATTTTAAATTTTATCTATATAGTATGCCTTGTTATTAATACTTTTACCTTTTTTTTTTTTTTTGGTTACTTATACTATCCCCAGCCCAGTCGCTTTTCCATGACCAAGATTGCATCCTACTGTTCTCCACGCTTACATAATCATGTATAATTGTGTCTACACCTTTTGGGTTTGGGCATAATTTGTTTTAGGCATTGTGATGGATGGAGATACCACTCAGTTCCTTGCTCAATGAAGGGCTAGAAGCTAGGGGTGCTATCAGAAGATACCTTCAGCTCTCAGTTCCCTCAGTGATGAGCTGCCTCACCCAAGAACACACTATGTCCTAAGCATCCCACATCAAATCACTGATCTAGGTCAGGCCTGACTTGCTGGCCCTTTTGGTCCAATGCAGGGACACTCTGATGGCCATTTTAGCTCCAGAACTCCCCAGTGGGTCAGCCAAGATTCTCATCAGCTCACCTCACAACTCCATTTCACCCTCTGCCAAACCTTGTTCTTTTCCCCCTCACTTCCCGTAAATGATGATTCCAATGCACTCCCTAATAAATATCTAGAAGTCTAAACTCCATCTCAGAGTCTGCTTCCTGGAGAACCCAACCTATGTAAGAGATCATATTATGTATTCATCTCTGCATCTTGTTTTTCTCTCTCACTATAATCACAGACTCTGTCCCAGACAATTGACATAGATCTAATGCATGCTTTTGAATGACTATGTAATTTTATAGGGTTTTCACATACCACAATTTGTTCAACTTTCCATACAGTTGGGGACATTCTAGTAGTTTCCAAATTTTATTTTTAACCATACAAAATGTTCTGAAATAAATGCTCCTGTCACAGACCAACTTAAACTCAAAATTGCATGATTACTTACTTTCAAAATTTCTTATTACTTTTTTCACCAATCAGTTCTCCTTTATTTTTTAATAAAGTTAATAGTAGTCTGATTATTGCCGCATGTACTTTCTGACTGTTCCAATATTATCAACACAAGTCAATAATTTAAGAACTTATGGCTGGTATGCATAGAATTAAAATCCTCCATAATTTTTTGGTCACTCCTCTTTTCCTAGTTTTGTGAAATGTATGAAAAAATCACTATCAGTGTTCTTTAGCTGGGATAAATTGCTCCCATTAAAGTAACAGTGTTTTACTTACTCCTCTCTTAACCTAATCCAAATGCACTGAAAAAAATATTAACACATTGACTGCCACACTAGGAAAAAAAATTTTTCAGAAGATACCTTCAGCTCTCAGTTCCACACTAGGAAAAAAAATTTTTCCGTGGGACTATGGTGTTTTATTACAAAAATAGAATAAAAACTTCAAGAACAAAACAATTCTTTCTAATTTAATGAAAAAATTTGTTATTTTTATTGTTTTCTGTATTTTCTAAATAAAAAAGTAATATAAAAATTTGAAAATTAGTAATGTGAAAAGTTATGTGAAAACTTGAAAAATAGTTCATAAGGGTATTGTTTTTCTTGACTTGTCAGACTTAAGTATAATTTAAAGGTAAACATAAGTGAAAAAACAAAATTTATTGATGTTTATTCATTTAATCCATGTTTTTAGAATTAAATTGTCAATATTAATTGTAACAATAAGAACATCAGCAAGTAAGATTTTCATGAACCAGTTGCAGAGCTTTGCCCAGGTTTTGCTTCATGAGGCCCCACTAGCGTGAATTAAATATAACTCACATGGCAGTTAATTTGCTAAGAACTGTAAGTTTTGAAATCACAGACACTAAGAATCCTGGATACACAAAATATTGCATGTCCAATATCCAAGTTATGAACCTCTCTCAATTTCAGTTTCTTCATTTGTAAAATGTGGCTATCTTGCTGGGCTTTAGTGAGAACTAAAGATTCTGGTAGGTTCATTGTCATTAAAGTGCTTTTCATGAAGAAAAGAGTCTATAAATCATTATAATTATTTTCTTCATATTTTTGGATTTCCATGCAGGTGTGTGTGTGTGTGTGTGTGTGTGTGTGTGTGTGTATCAATGCTATACTCACATTTTTTCTAAAAGTTGTTTCTTTTGAAAGAAATTCATCTTTGCTCTGCTTTATGAAAGTAAAGAATACTATCCCATTTGGGCTTTGTGATTCATTCTAATTAGATTCATTTACTTTTTTATAAAATTTCCCAGATCATCAAAGTATAGTCTTTTGCCCACATGAAAAAGCAGAAGTGGGTAGAATAAGTTTTTGGACTTGATAAACTAATTCAGACTTTAAGCTTCAAAACTGAAAAACAAAAATAAACAAACAAACAAAAATACTATAGTCTCAAGGAGCCAGGTCAGACCTAAATTACAGCTGTTGCAGAAGCTTTAGCACCGAGTCAACCAGGATCATTTCTCCTCTCTGTTCCCTGGGCCAGATGCCAGTTTCCTCAACTCTTAGCACCTCTGAGTTCTTTTTTCTTCTGCTGGCCATGGATTTGGTTTGTTCTTCTTTTTCAGTTCCTTTAGATGTGACATTAGGTTGTTAATTTGTGATCATTGTGTCTTTCTGACGTAGGCATTTTAAGGCTATGAATTTTCCCCTTGGGACTGCCTTTGCTGTATCCCATAGATTTGGAAAGTTTGGGGTTTTTTTTTATCATTCAGTTTGAGGAATCTTTTGATTTCCATCTTAATGTCATCATTGACCCAAGGATTATTCAGCAGCTGGTTGTCTAATTTCCATGACTTTGTGTAGTTTTGAGTGTTTCTCTTGGAATTGATTTCTAGTTTTATTTCACTGTGGTCTGAGAAAATACATGACGTGATTTCAATTCCTGACATTTGCTGAGATTTGTTTTGTGGCCTAAGATATGATTAATCTTGGAACATGTTCCATGTGCTGATTAGAAAAATGTAAATTCAGTAATTTGGGGGTAGAATGTTCTATAAATGTACATTAGGTCCATTTGTTCTGGAGTTCTGTTTATGTTCAATGTTTCTTTACTCATTTCTGCTTCAGTGATCTATCCAATCCTGCCAGTGCATGGCTGAATTACCCAGCAGTTAAGGTGCTACTGCTTATTTCTTTGCTTAGATCTAGAAGAATTTGCTCTATGAAGCTGGGAGTTTCTGTGTTAGGTGCATATATATTTAGGATTGTTATGTTTGCTTGCTGAATTGCTCCCTTTACTATTATCTAATGACCATGTTTTTCTTTTTTTTACCATTGTTGATTTAAAGTCTTTTTTATCTGAGAATGGCTACACCTGCTCACTTTTGCTTCCAATTTGAGTGAAATATTTTTTCCATCCCCTAACCTTAAGTCTGTGTGAGTCCTTGTGGTTTAGATTTGTTTCTTGGAGACTGCAAATATTTGAGTTGTGTTTTTTCATGTATTCAGCCTGTCTGTGTCTTTTGAGTGGGACATTCAGACAATTCATGTCGAGTGTTAGAATTGCTATGTGGGATGCTATTCTGTTCATAATGTTGAATGATACCTTATTGTTTTGTTTTCCCTCTTGTGCTATTATTTTATAATAGCTGTGATCTATAATTTTGGGTGTTTTTACACTGATGGATATTTATTGTACTGTTGCATGCGTAATGCACTTTTGAGCATTTCCTGTAGGGCAGGTCTAGTGGTGACAAATGCCCTTAGTGTTTTCTTGTCTGGAAAAGTTTTTATTTCTCTATCATTTATGAAACTTAGTTTTTAAGAATACAAAGTTCTTGGCTAGTTTCTGTTCTGTTTAAGACGATTAAAAATGGGACCCCACTCCCTTCTCACTTGTAAGATCTCTGCTGAGAAGTCTGCTAGTAGCCTGATGGATTTCCCTTTGTGGGTTAGTTGTTGCTTTTGTCTTGAAGGTTGTAGGATTTTCTCTTTCATTTTGACTTTGGCCAGGTTGATAACTATGTGTCTTGGGGATGTGCTATTTGCTATGAATTTTCTCGCTGTTCTGTGACCATCTTGTGGCTAGGTATGTAAATCTCTGGTGGTACCAGGAAAGTTCTCTTCATAGTTCCCTTGAACACGTTTTCCATGCTTTTTGCTTTTTTTCCCCCTTCCTCCATGATGCCTATAATTCACATAGTTCCATAATTCTCTGAGTGATTATTCATTCTTCTTTATTCTTTTTTTCCACATCTTTTATGGATTGGGTTAATATGAAAGCCTTGTCTTCAAGTTCTGAGGTTCTTTCTTCTGCTAATTCTATCTAGCCTGTTGTTGAAGCTTTTTGCCGTATTTTATAATTCCCTAAATGACTCTTTCGTTTCTTTAAGTTCGGTTGTATCTGTTCTTATGATGTCTGTCTCTTTGGTGAGTTTTCAGTTTTTTTAATTCATGTCCTGAAATATTTTTTTGGCTTATTTGTGTTGGTTTTCAATTTTCTCTTCAATTCCATTCATCTTATTTGCCATCATATTCTGAATTCAATTTCTGACATTTCAACTATTTCCTTTTGATTGTGGTCCATTGCTGTGAATCTACTGTGATTGTTTAGGGGTATCAAACTAGTTTGTTTTTTTCATGTTTCCAGAAATCTTTTGCTGGTTCCTTCTTATCTGAAACCTTCCCTCAGCTCAGGACTGATAGGTTTGCTATACTTCTGTTCTCCTTTGCTGGGAACTTTCCTAATTTGGGAGAAGGAGGAGAGATCCCTAGGTAATGCTCTTTTGTCTTACTCCAGAGGATTGACCTGATAGAGGAGGGGCAGATGCACTGAGAGCCTGTGACATAGCTGTTCTCCTGCATCATCTCAGTCCCCTGTGGTCATCACAGTCCAAGCTGATGCTTAGGGATATTCATTCAGATTGGTGTATTGGTACCCAGTCCACTCAGGCAGGGGGCTGCACAGGTCCCTCTCCACAGAGGTGAGTGGTGTGACCTTGGCTGGCACCTGGGTGAGTACTGCACCTTGGCCAGTGCCTGGACGGGGCACAGGATCTGGGCAGTCCTTGGGGATCTTCATGTGGAGTGTTGGATTGGTCCCTAGGCCACTGTTGGAAGCTCGGGCAGGAAACTGGATGAATCCCTCTCATTGAGGTGAGCATTACAGGAAGTTGCTTTGCCCAGGTCTCTCTGCAGTGGTGGGAGTGGTTGTTTGGTGAGACTATTTAGGCGGCGGCGGTAGGTGTCTGGGATGCCAGTGTTTGCTCCATACAGGTCTAGGTGTGATGGCTATACACGGCAGGGAGCAGCTTGTGACTAGCAGTTTTGTGGTGGAATTCTGGACCACAGGCCTGGTGGCACAAGGTGCAGCCTGCCAGGTGGCGAGATTGTTCTGCTAGTCAGGTGCTTGGGGTCATGGGGGCAAGGCCTGCTTGGCCAGAGCACAAAACCAAGGGCTGTGGCTTTCCGCATGGCATGCGAGTCTGTGAGCTTGTGTCTGTGGTGTCACTGGCACCCAGATCCACAGAGGCATGGGCTTCAGGGAAGAGAGGGCAGGGTGGGTGGGTTTGGGCTGGTTCCATGGGTCAGGGTGCAAGCTGTGGGGCAGCGCTGCAGAGTGTCTGGGGCTCTTTGCCCACATAGGTCCTGCTATAGTGGGACCTCTCGAGTTCCATTGGCGTTCTCTAGCGTGGGGGGAGCCTGGTTCCCAGGCACAGTCACTCAAGTGCACCTGCTCGACCTGCTCCCTCCCCAGCCTGGCAAGGGGCCATGTTGGAGCAGCCGCAGCAAAGCTAATTTCTGTGTAGACATGGTGCTCTGGACCCGAGAGCCCAGAGTGGCATCGGCTGTGCCAACCCAGGAACCAAGACCAGCAGGTCCCTGCTGAACCCGCTCTCTGATGCAACTTCACTATCCAGCGCCCAAGGCAGTTCCCAGGTCAGCACAGAAGCCCGGAGTGGTGGTGGGGGGCCCTCACAGCCCAAGTAGTGTCCACATCCAGAGCTGGGGGCCCTGGGCTCTTTCCTTCCTCACTTCCCCACATGTAGGGGTCTCCCCCAAGTACCTCTGATCTTGGTGAGTGGATCTCCCAGTCCCTACCTCCTTTACTCTGATTGTCTACTATTCATTCTCTGATGATCTACGATGCTCTCTCCAAGAGGGTCCATCTGTAGGTGAGCATCTACTTGCAGTTTTCAATCTTCTCCCAGACAGTGGCATTTGTGGGCTGCTTCCAGCCTGCCCTCTTGGCCCCCTTTCCCCTAGATTTTAATTTCCTGTTTGTTCTCCCTTTCAAATTGCTTGGAGTTCCTCAAATAGGCCATACAGATTCACTGGGACAAGCCTTTTTTTGTGTGCTTTTCCTTGCTTGAAATAACTTTTCACAGTAAGGCATTCTCTTGTGTTCCTATATATCTTTATAGGAATGAAAAGTAATATTTATGAATACCTACTATACATTAGGGACTGTGTTAGGGACATAAATCAACTGTCTCAAAGAAATGTCACCTAAACTCTGTATTACAGGCATAATTAACCCCATTTTAAAGGTGAAGAACTGGACTTGGAAAGGTATAATGACTAACCCAGATACACATCTTGTACATGGTGGGTTAGAAATTTTAATTTATAACTATCTCCAGAGCTTTTGTTCTAGTTTCAGCTTAATTAAGGATCTACTCCTATGTAAAAGCTCTCCTGTCCTAAGGCTGTGATTCCTTCTATGAGCAGTGGGGCAGACACGGGAGGTTTTGCATCATGACAGCTTCGTGTCGATCTTACTTACCCACCTTTGATACACAGGCACATCTTGCATATGTCAGCTCTAGCACTGAGTGCACCACTTTATAACATTCACAAGTGTGTGGCCTACTCTCACAGGCAATAAGGAAGCGTGTGAGTACTGAAGTAGGGAACAACATACCACTTAGACAGTTGAGAGAAAAAAAAACCCATGTGCTAACAGAGAGGGTGAATTGGGAAGGAAAAAACTGGGCCCAGAGAGATAACCGTTATAATAATTTCTAAATCCAAGTGAGAGAAATGACGACCTACCTAACGACGAGAGAGACTGGAAATGAGAGGAAATAATTGAAGGAGGCTTAAGAAGCAGAATCCACAGGACTTGGCCAGTTGGCGGGGGAGAGAGATGACACACAGTTTTCTAGCTGAATGGATTGATGTATCTCAATGAAAATGGAAATAAGAAGAGAGAACAGATTTGAGGAGGAAGTGTGGAGCCAACTATGAAGTATGTGTGAGATATGGAGGAGGGGGAAAGAGACCACAACAAGGAGATCCTGAGTCAGTGTGCTTACAACCAAAGCTCAGAAGCTTTACATGCAATGCTCATTTGATCTACCGAGAGTTTTAGTTTCTAATTACTATCTGTGGACTTTGACTCACCAGGAACTGGCAATCAAATAAATTTATATACAAGACTCCTCAAAAGAACACTGCTTCTCAAAGTTTCCTATGGCCAAGATAAAGATATATTGTTCCAAAATATTTCATTTTAGCTAGCAAAGAAACTGTTCAATGGCTATTTTATACAGTTTTGTGTTGCTGAAATGTTATATATTTAGTGTCCACCAGCATCATTTCTGCCCGGTGGTTTCGTGGCTCTACGATAGTAAAGACATAATCCAGGTGTTGCTTTCTGGATTTCTTTTGCATCCAAAAATTAGGACAGTCCTTTAGAATGGGTGACAAGCTTCAGGGGAACACAGAATTACTATTTGGTACAGGAGAAAGCATGGCATAATTCTGGCCCACTCTGGCCAGCATTTGAGCAGTGAAATAACTACATTCCACGTGGTCATATTTATCACTTCCCCTCTCTCAATGTTGCCATTTTTTTTTTTTGTCATTTTGAAGTCCTTTGATGCTATGGTGGAGCTTAACATAAAAAAGACAGAAAGGTCTTATTAATGATTTTGCAATCTACCTCTGTGTTTTTTTGGTGAGATACTATCATGCCATGGAACCTTGAAGCCCTTCTCTATGAAAGATGCTATTACATTCATCACCATTTATATTCTGTTTCTTCAGGAAAGTTCATTCAAGTGGTGAAGATGTACTGAGATTTATAAAAAGTGAAATTGTCTCTGCCAAAATTTCAGCAGTAAGAGTTTGGTCATTAGTGCTCTCTAGTGGAACAGGAATTGTGTGCTTAACTCTTCCGATATGTTTCATAAATCTGTGTTTCCAGAGTGTCTCTTACTTTGCTGAGCATGGCCTGAGGCTCAATGCTGTGCTCTGATGCTGAGCACAGGGTCATAAGATGTTGGGAATGAGGGTCCATCATTCTGAACTTTGCGTGGAGGTACCTCTTCTTTTATCTCATCTGTTTTGTAGGCGACTGGTGTTTCATCCTTTACTTGGTGGATGATGATATATTAATATTTACATACTCATTTCTAGGAAACACTGAAATGATATAATTTTTTCATCACACCTTATTGTTTTAGCATCCTGGATACTCTTCCTTTATTAGTTTAAATTATAGGTAATTATTATTCTAAATTTATTAAATTATAGGCATTTATTACTCTTAAATTATAAATAAGCAAAGAAGAAAGAATAACTTCTGAGTTCAAAACAAATTACTTTGACAAAATTATGTTTCTTAGATTAATCTGAGCCTGAACTGAGAAAAATATTGTAAATCATTTCTTGCAAGTAACATAGGGAAAATTATCTGGAAGAATAGCACTGGTATGAATTTAACAAAAGTACTCCATTTTTCCCAAATTGACTTTAATTGGAATACTTCATAATTTAGCACATTGGTAAAAAAAAAAAAAAGAAGAAGAAGAAGGAAAAAAGAAACTTGAATGGTTTGGAAACAAAAATATAAAGGTATCTTTTGAAATATTTAAACAAATTTGTGTAGAAGAATCCTGGTAGGGCAACTTACATTTTGGATACTTTAGGTCATTTACATATTATAAAGTTAAGTGGTGAATTTGCATTTATACAACAAATTTTGATGCTTACATTTCCAACTTAGTACAGTACTTTCCCTCCTCCTTCTCTTTCTCTCACTCTCTATGTGTATATGTTACATATATATATATATATATATATATACATACGTATAATTTTGAACTAGTTCAGAGTCCCTTACACTCATTTACAGCATTCATTTTCTGAACCGCTATTACTATTAGAGCTTCTAATAACAGCTCTTACCTCATCACGCATCAGTGCAAAAGTGCGGCTTCACTCTTTGTACCACATGCCTATCACTGAGAAGCTACTTTAGTCCTTGCTTTTGGGCAAAAAAGTTTCTAGAACAAGGGTTGTAAAATAGAAAGCAATGGTGTGTAATGAATTTGAAACACAAGGCAGATGTTTAGCAGGAATAAAAAGGTTGATAGTTGAAGAGCTAAGATAAAAAGGAAGAGGTGGAAGTGAGGCTTAGGTTGGACCTTTCAAAAGACAAAAGCCAGCAAAGGACAGGGGGGGCAGGGAAATGGGGTGCAGCCTGAATGAAGTAGAGCAGGGAGAGCTGTTTCAAGGAACACTGCATACCACAGAAAGACATCACTCCAAAAATTAGTTTCCCTCTACATCAGCTGACAAAGCCCAAGTATCCTGGACCTTGGACCTGTAGTGATTTATATTTTTCAATGACCGTCATAGGTACTTCTGCTGTCTGAATAGCAACATGCATCTAAAGACTGGCTTCACTAGGTAATAGCATGCAAGAACGGTCCTATGGTGCTATATTTCATAACGACAGTGTGGCTAGGCTACTTTGCCAACTACCATGGTTTTATTTTATCAACACAGTCAACTCAAAATATCCCTTCAATAGTTTCTATGATTTTCAGCCCAGGTAATTCACCCAACCCACATCTGCAAGTCTACTATAATAATTACCTACAGGAACATGGCTCAATCAACCCTCAGATCAAACTGAAGACTATTAAAGCCACAATTAATAGGAGTTGAACCTCTGGAGAGCTTTTCTCAGAGAGAAATTTTCTTCTTGTCTCCTCTAGCTCACTCAGCTATATTAAAAACCCCGATGACAGAAAATTATTAATTCTGTGGCTTCCACCCACAACTCCCGCCATCTGGAAAGGTTTGCTTTGTGCTCTAAGCAGGACCAGGCGGGCTCCTGTGCTCCTCAGGGAGTCCTTTGCACAATACCCATGAGCACCAAACATTTCCTTGAATACAGGATCCTAAATGAAAAATGTTTTCCATCTTGTTCCAAGAAGAACTTGACAAGGTTTCATAGACCTTGGTACCATGATTTATGGCAGCCAATGCCAGGGCAGGTTCCTCTAGAACCTAGTGATGTAGAGAGAACTTATCCAACAGGTAGACCTGGCTGCAGTGCTGAGTGTCACCTCTGAACTGAGGTTTGCTTCCAGCACTGCCTTCTGTTGAGACGGAGAGAGAGAAGTCACAGTCTCAGAGGCCAAGTTGTCTCTTTAGAAATCCACAGGAAAAAAATTGTTTACAGTGTGGAGCATCAAAAATGTGCTAGAGTGAGAACACCAATAAAGAGAACCTATCTCCTGAGAATTACTATCTTTGACAGCAACTGATCTTGGTTGCTTTTTGTATTAAATGATATGTGGAAACTGCTTGAAAAAAAAGCCTGACAGCCTCTTCGTCATGCCTGCTCTTCAGTCTCTTTGCTTCATGAACTGAGCTCTTTTGTTCATGGTTTATGTGAGTATCATACTGTAATGTCCCAGATTTCTGCCTCTGCCCTGTTCCCATATCATAGAGGATTTAAGAATCCATCCATAGGATTTCTATGAAGTAACTCTGGCAATTTAAAATAAGTTGTTTGGAAAGATAAATAATAATGAGCACAATTAAAATAGATAAAATACACATTAACTATTAAAATACATATCTGGATAATAGAAAATATGTTGCATATATTATATAAAGAAGCACTAATGAACTTTATTTGATGTTACTAAGATTGCTTGTTTCCTCATTGAAGGTTGGTATAAAAATATGTGTACAAAGTTAGAATTGTTAAAATAGTACCTACAAGACATATTGGCGGGGTTTTGATAACAAGCCAGCATATTGTTATTGTCACTAATGTATCAGATATTCCGCTCTTGGCTAAACTCAATAAAGTGGTAGAGCTTATTGATACTGCTGTTTCATTAAGCAGAAAAATCTCAAGGGTTTGCATATGTAATATAAATAAGTTTGTGGGACTGGAAGAGAAATAAAACAAATGTAAGTTGTAAGAGAAATAGACTAAAGCCATTTATGCGTCTGGTCATTCAGTTCTACGGACACAAGGAAGTGGGGTTTCATTAGCTATGACATCCATTCAAAAGTTGGTGTTTCTGTTCATACAAATGGGACACTCTAATCTCAGGGAAAGATGGTACTCATGCAATTGATTGACACAACTTGTTAAAAAAAGTAAGAAGACAAATGCATGCCTGAGATTCAAATATAACAACAACAATAGTAACAAAGCTCCTAACATGGTTTTTTCCTAACGATATTGAAATACTTGATTGTATGATAATTTCATGTTAATATACAAATACAGTGTTCATATGAAATGCTACCTAGCTAACTCTCCCCTTCCTCAAAGCCCCCAGTCATCATCTAATTTGAGGAAAAGGAAGAGGATTGAACTTTAATTAAATGCTAATGTTTTTGTGATCTGTGTAAGTGTTATTGTGAAGGAACACTTCCCAGAAATAAGGGTGAACCGAAGACGAGAGATTCCTGATGAGGGGTGTAGGCTGAGATTGTCCAGGCAGGCTGGTGTTAACAAATGACAGAAGAATCCCCTAAAGATAAAAGTGAGACCAAAAGGAGGAAGAGGAGGGAACTATCCAGGGAGATGTTGATTGTACTGGAGGATTTTACTTAGGGAACTGAGGGAGAAACTCAGAAGTATAAGTGAAACTAGTTCAGCATTCAGTTGTCAAAGCCCTAAAAATTGCAATGTCTCAGCTAAGTGGGTAGAAACAACTAGATCATTGCAAACCTGAAGTGGTAGCAAGGGGGTAGCATTTAGTATTTAGACAGAACAGAAGTGAGGAAATTATATCCTGAATCACCACAGTCTCTCTCCAAAAAGGACTCTTATACTTCCACAATGTGGACCTAGTCAGAGGCAGAAATCTAGCATGTGCAACCCAACAACTAAACAAGCTATGAGCAAAAGAGCTAATTCAAGTACTCAGGGAAAGAGAGATAGTTGTCAAACAGAATCTAGAAATAGAAGTAAATTAGGAGGAAAGAGCAATGATATAATGAAAGAGAGTCTGGAATATGTTTAATAAAGCTGGGTCACTAAAATTAATTAACCTTGGGGGGCACAAATAAACAAAAACAACTGTATATATTTTTTTACATATAAAACTCAACTATGTATAGGAGATTTGCTTATGATGTTCTGATGTATTATATTATTTTTCTTATTAAAAATAAAGTATCTTTCTGCTTATGAGAGTAAAATATTCTCATTGGAGAAACTTTGAAAAATACATACGATTTTAAGAAATCAAAAAGCTACATTTTGCTGTATTTCCTGATATCTTTTTCCTACACATGTTTTTCTGAATTGAAAGAAGACTGGTATGGAACCACAAATGACCCTGAACAGCCAAAGCAATCTTGGCTATAAAGAACAAAGCTAGAGGTATTACCCTACCAGATTTCAAAATGTATTACAATGCTATAGTAGTCAAAACGTCATGGGACTGACATAAAAACAGACATATCAACCAATGGAACATGTTAGAGAGTTCAGAAATAAATCCACACATATAGGGTGAATTGATTTTTGAAAAAGGTAACAAGAACATACAATGGGGAATGAATAGTCTCTTCAATAAATAATGTTGTAAAAACTGGATAGCCACATACAGAAGAATGAAAATGGACCTTTATCTCATCTCTTCCAAAAGAATAAAAACAAAATGGATTAAAGATTTAAACCCAAGACCTAAAACTATAAAGCTACTAGAAAAAAACATAAGAGCAACAGTGGTCTGAACAGTTATTTCCCAGATATGACCTGAAAAGCACAGGCAATGAAAGCAAAAACTACATCAAACTATTAATAAAAAGCTTCTGGATAGCAAAGGAAATAATTAATAGAGTGAAGAGACAATTCACCGATTGTAGATAAATATTTGCAAATCATATATCAGATAAGAGGCTAATACCCAAAATATACAAGGAATTCCAACTACTCAATAACAATAAAACAAATAACCCTATTTAAAAATGGGCAAAGGATCAGGTGCGGTGGCTCACGTCTATAATCCTAGCACTTGAGAGGCCAAGGCAGGAGGATTGCTTGAGCTCAGGAGTTTGAGACTAGCCTGAGCAAGAGTGAGACTCTGTCTCTACTAAAAAAATAGAAAGAAATTAGCTGGACAACTAAAAATATATAGAATGTTAGCCGGGCATGGTGGCGCATGCGTGTAGTTCCAGCTACTCAGGAGGCTGAGGCAGGAGGATCGCTTGAGCCCAGGAGTTTGAGGTTGCTGTGAGTTAGGGTGATGCCACGGCACTCTAGCCCGGGCAACAGAGTGAGACTCTGTCTCAAAAAAAAAAAAAAAAATGGGCAAAGGACTTCAGTAGACATTTCTAAAAAGAAGACATACAAATGAACAACAGATATATGAAAAAATGCTTAACATCTCCAACCATCAAAGAAATGAAAATTAAAACCGCAATAAGATATCACCTCACACTTGTTAGACTGGCTGTTACCCAAGAGATGAAAGATAACAGGTGTTGGCAAGGATGTGGATAAAAGGGAAATCTTATACACTGTTGGTGGTATTGTAAATTAGTACAACAATTTTGGAAAACAGTATGGAGTTTCCTCAAAAACCGAAAATAGAACTAACATATGATCCAGCATTCTCACTACTGGGTATATACCCCAAAGAATTGAAATTAGTATGTCTGAGAAATATCTGCACTACCGTGTTTATTGCAGCGTGCTCTCAATAGCCAGGATATATGAAAACAACCTCAGTGTCCATCAACATAGGAATGGATTAAAAATACAAATAAACACAATGGAATACTATTCAGTATTAAAAAAAACCCCGGGAAATTCTGTCATTTTCAACAACATGCATTAATTTAGAAGATGTTAAGTGAAATAAACCATACACAGAGAGAAAAATACCATGTGATCTCACTTATATGTGGAATCTAAAAAAGTCAAACTCACAGAAGTAGAGAGTAGAATGATAGTTACCAGAATTTGGAGGGGGTGGGGTAGACAAGCAAAGGGGATTTGTTGGTTAATGGCTACAAAGTTTCTATTAAATAGGTGGAATAAGTTCTAGTGATCTCTTACACAGCATGGTGACTATAGTTAATAATAATATACTGTATATTTCAAAATAGCTGAAAGAAAGGATCTTAAATGTTCTCACCACAAAGAAATGAATAAATATTTGAGGTGATGGATATGCTAATTACGCTTATTTGATCATTCTACAATGTATACATGTATTGAAAGATCACACTGTACCCACCCCATAAATATATAAAATTGTTATTTGTCAATTAAAAATATAATAAGATTTAGGAGTGAAAAAAGATGGCGGACGAGTAAAGCCGCCAGCCAGAGTGTCTCCGCAAAAAAGACAGATTTTAGAAGAAAGCGGAAGAAATAAGCAAGCAGACAAGCATACATCGGACGAGGGTCAGAAGGAGGGATACCTGAGACTATGAGAGACTCCACGGGAGGAGGTTGCGGAGGAGAACTGGAGGGAGAAAGCCCACGAAAAGCTTGGAGACTGGCGACAAGGGTAGGTGGAGTGGCTAATTTTCCCCTCCCTTGCATCTCGGACTGCTGGTGGGCTCCTGGGTGGTTGGAGAGACCTGCTAACACCAGCCCAGAGACGGCTGCTGCCGATGAGCAGTGAGCCTCTTGTAGACACGGCCCCAGGCTCCCACCTCCCCCGGGACACCTCCCAGCCCACAGACTCAAGCCGATCGGCAGGCGCCATATTGCTTCATTCTCCCCTCCCCCTTCCCTACCCTCGGCTGCCAAGAGAGACAATTTAATCACCACCTGGAGGCATTTCAAGGGAACGAGACCTTTCCTTTTGGGGCCCTACAGCAGACTGAGGGGTACTCAGACTGTGAGCTCCCTATCCGCCAAACCTCCCAGGCACTGCTGGCCCGGTGACTCCAGGAAAACAGGGCAGATCCTGAGGCTGAGAGACATCGACCCAGCTTGGGCACCCTGTGGGTGACTTAAGACCGACAAACCACTTCCTGGCGGGGTCAGGCTTTGAGCCTCGGGGCCCAGGGATCAGACCTGCAGACCAGACCCGGTGCGCCCAAGTCTTGCATTGCCCTGGGGCAGAGAAGGGACATTTGTGAACGTGCCTACTTGGTGTGTGTGCCTTTGGGGGCAGATCAGCGTGCTTGAGGGGCAACTCTTCTTGCAGGGGAGGGCTGTGTCCCCATCCCAGGCTGCTATCCTGGGCAGGGAACCTCCCAGCCTGCATTACAGCCAGGGCAGACCTGCTGGTGTGAGGTCCTGCCCACTGGCAGAGGCCCAGGAGAAACTGCGGAGCAGGGGAGGTGGAAAGCAGTGAGACTTGCTCCAGACTGTAGGTCTCAGACAACCCCACCCCCACACGCAGACTTTCTGGCTGAGTGAGGCCATTTCAGCCCCTCCCTGACAGCTTTGCCCAGAAGCAAAGAAAAGCCTTTTGACCCATGCTAACAGCAGCTGTGGTGCTTGAGGGCAGGCTTACCCAACCCAGCTCTGCCCAGACTCACTCCCAGACCTGCCCCCACTGAGGTGGAGAATAAAGACACACGCGGAAATCCCAGGGCACCACCCAACACGTGAGGCACCTCTCCAGAGGAACCAGAGCTGGTTACAGGACCGAAAAACAACACTGTAGTCTGCTCCACCCAGCAAGCGCCACCTACTGACAGGGAGGTCATTGTGCACACCCTTTTACCACATCTACTGTCTCATTACAGTGTGTGATCGAATCTCACCCACAAATACCACCTATTGGCTCAGAGACGAAAAAGGGTGTGTCATTATCCAAACAAAAATCTAAAAGCAAGGAGCAACAACTGATCCAGATGGGAAGAAATCAGCGAAAGAACTCTGGAAGTACAAAGAATCAAATGGAAAGTGCATCCCCAAAGAGGAACACTAGCTCTCCAGAAATGGACATCAACCAAAGTCAGAACATTACAATGACAGAAGAAGAATTTCGAACATGGATTATAAGAAAACTCAATGACATGCAAGAAAAAATAGATAACCAACACAAAGAAACCACAAAAAAAATCCAGGACCTAGAAGAAAAATTCACTAAAGAAATTGAAATATTAAAGAAAAATCAAACCGAAATCCTGGAAATGAAGTATCTATTCAAGGAA
>CAUYRT010003391.1:0-40343 GCA_963574885.1 Lepilemur ruficaudatus | reverse complement strand
TGTACCTCCACAATGAAAATAAAACAAGAAGCGTCAAAGTGAAATATCAGAGATATCAACTGTGAAACTTAATACTTAAGGAAATCGGACATTTCATACTTAATAACCTAATAGCTGTGACTCAAGTGTTACAAAAGTGCTTCATACATAGTGCTCCAACTGTATCTACGTACAATCACTATGTTTGTACTCTCCGGACTACTTTGACAGAGTAGGTTTTCGAATATAACAAGATAAGTCAACTTGAGTGGTAATATATTTTGAGAAATCAGCTCACTACAAATTGTGACTGTAAACATTGTACTGTAAATGTTTTGTAGTTTTCCCCCAATAAAATTTTTGGAAGAAAAAAAAGTGCTTCATGCAGCAAAAACACTTGTACTGCTTTACTATTTTAATTACATTTTATTGTTGTTTAGAAAAATGTTCCTTTCCTAAATTTAAAAGTGTTTTAAATTTATCTAAAAGACTTTCATTTAATCTGTTCCCTTTTTTCTATCACATAAGCAAATATTTTTGTTTATAAATGCATGAACTCTTACTATTATAATTCAATTTAAGTACAGCATCAGTCAAAATTAGAATTAGACTTCTGTATGAATTATATAATTAAAATATTTTTGATAAGAAATCACTGGAATAAGTGGGAAACAAC
Organism: Lepilemur ruficaudatus; assembly: GCA_963574885.1. Classification (NCBI taxonomy): domain Eukaryota; kingdom Metazoa; phylum Chordata; class Mammalia; order Primates; family Lepilemuridae; genus Lepilemur; species Lepilemur ruficaudatus. The sequence continues at coordinate 39,688 of CAUYRT010003391.1, read as the reverse complement.
ATTCATGCTATGAATTTATACAGAGATTGACAATCGCTGGGACTGCCTTAAACCAAAGTTGTGATCACTCTTTCTTGCAAACAATATGATTGAGTATTATGCACTCTAACTACTTAAGTGAGAAATTAACTGAGGTGAAAAATCAATAACAATGATAAACATGTTAATAAGCATGTAACATTCGGTAGAATAATAAAAGCATTCTTATCTCAGTAAGTATCATGGTATTCTTAGACCTGCTTATTGCCTTTAATCTGAAAATATTTATTGCTTGTTGGTCTCCTATTCCTGCCATTAAGAAATGCATTAGCATACTATTCAAAGGGAAAGTATATAATATTATGGTAGAGTTCTTCAAAGAAACAAAACCAATAGAATGTGTGCATATGTATATATAATCACTCACGTGGCTATGAAGTCTGAAAAGTCCCAAGATCGGCAGTCCACAAGCCTGTTGATAAGTAGTTCTAGTTTGAAACCGAAACCCAGGTGAACTGATACATAGTTTGAATATGAGTCCAAAGGCCTGAAAACCAACAGAGCTGTTATTATTACTTCCAGTCCGAAAGCTTCTGGGCTTGAGACCCAAAAGGTGCCGATGTTTCAGTCTTAGTCTGCAGGCCAGAGAAGAATAATATGTCTGCTCAGTCCAGCAGAAGAAGTTCTCTTTTACTAAGCCTTTTTGTTCTGTTCTAATCTCCTCAACTGATTGGATGAGGCCCACCCACATTAGGGAAGGCAATTGGTTTTAATCAGTCTACCAATTCAAATGGTAGTATCATCCAGCAACACCTTTACAAACTCACCCAGAAAATATTTGACCAAATATCCGAGAAACATGTGGTTCAGTCAAGTAGACACATAAAATTAGTCATTACAAATACTTCCTGAAAAATAGTCTCTCTCATTATACATAAAATGTACTGCTGACTTCTGATTAAAGAAGGCAGTTTGAATATCTTTATGTCATGTTCTTTCAAAACTCCACAAAATGATTGTTCAAATCTGTAAACTGAACAAAGGAAAGAAAAGAGGTAAATAAATAGGAAAAAAAAAAAGAATTTTGGAAGTTGAAAAGTAGATGCATGTGGATGGTCACCAGTTTAGCAGCCTAGAAGAAGATGACTACTGAATTGGCCACTGGGTAAGTCAATGAGAAGCTAGATTTACACTGCACAGGAATTTGCTGTGTCAAGTATCCAAGCAGAATTACACAGTAGATGTGCAGATGTAAAGAAACTATTAGAGCACTGACAAACATTACTTGTCAAGATGATGAATTAGGATAAACTTGTGGATTTCTATTTCTAATCAATCCAAGATAACTCATAAAAATAAGAGGTAAACTGAATTCCAGAAAGAACCAACCCAACAACCAATCAATGACCCCAACGAAAACACAACACTTGAGAAACATCTACAGGGGACAAAGCCTGCAAAGATTTGTGTCTTTTAGTGGTGTGAGCTAGGGCAGTGGCTAGGGTACATGATGAGATATAATTAGGGTACATGATTAAGAGGTTGAGTTGCAGAAATTTTTGATATTACGTGTTTTCCTCATTTATTTACTGTCTTGGAATAATTGCTAACTATCTCTTTATGAATTTTGTTGTAAAAGTCAGGCCCACTAACACTGCAATAGGTGATGCCACTGGATAAATATCAAGACAACACACAATTTTGCTGGAGTAGAAAAAGGTAAGTGTAAACTAGTCGGCTGCCATTGGGTACTCACTGTTTTACTCCTTACTCTAGTACTGCCATGCCTCAGTAATCAGTTTCTTTGCTCCCAATGCAACTTCTTCCTAAGGGTTAAAAGTGAAACACTAATCAGAGGGTCTACTTTGTGGAGAAGGCAAACAGTGACCACCACAGCTGAAGTCATTGTATAGTCTTCCTCATGCGGTATTGTATTGCTTAAAGTGAAAGAACCACCAAAGGTGCCACAGAAATCTTATACAGGAATTTCACTCAGATAAAATATTGAATTTGGTAAGAGGGGTTTATAAAGGTTACCTCATGTTTCTACAAAATAGCTTTCTTTCCAATGTTTATAAAATACTATACTTCCCACCAAACAAGTGGTTTATTGCAATGCACTTAGAAACATTTATATTTTCTACAGGTTTACAATTTTGAAATGATGTGAGAAAGACTCTTACATAATTATGTCCTTGTGAGAAACTCTCTGCTTTTGGCTAATGGTTATAAAATGTTACTAATTAATGTGTTAAAATAAATATAATAGTAAAATACATTTTGTTGTGTGTGTACTGTTTTTTGCTGTATTTGATTATGGTATAAAATTACCATTTACTAAGATAATAACTACATGAATAATTTAGGATAAATTATTTACTTACATTTAATATATATAATGCATATTTCTAGGATGCCAAATATTGTGTGTACTATGAGAGCAGGAAATGTATCATTACATAATAAACCATATCCTCTCTGAATTCACAATTTTTAATTTTAACAATACACATTTACACATAAGAATATAATGGTAAATATGTTTTATAAATAATTATTTCAAGATACTGAATGCTTGAGGTTTACCACTGAATTTATTTTAATTATAATAACACTATTTTTGTAATCACCATGTGAATAATTTTAAATGTTATGATGTAACACAATAGTATTTCTAATGTTACACATAAATATCTGGACATGTTGCTAAAGTAGGTTGTATTAATGGCAAAAGAAAGATAAAATATGCCTTTATATAACAATGAAATATATATTAAGTGAGCTTCATTTATTAGAAATTCCATGATGACCAATCATAAAATATGCAGTATAATTTAAAATTAACTTAAAAATCTCAAGTCCTAGCATGTGAAGCGTTCACTGATATCAATTGTCTAAAACTTCAATGTGTTTATGCCCACTACCTGTAAAGACGGTCATAACTCACAGACGTGTGAAATAGCTACAATCATTCCTTTGATTTATGTGGAAATTTCTTCTGTCCTTAGGCAAATGGTAAGGAAAGAATAAATGGATTCCTTCAAAAGCATTTTCTAATTAGCTGCTATGGGATCAAAGACATTTTCAGTCAGTGTATTACATACATATGGGTTTGAAAAGGAAACTGATTATTACCATGCAATATATAGCACCATTTCTCTCATTTTCAATAACAGGATTTTTAAGGGCCTTAAGAAATGAAGATAATCAAACTCGAGTCAGGGGGTAGGGGTTAAGCTTGATTTCAATTAGAAATTGAAATGGCTTTGAAGTCACATGAAATGATGAAATGTAAGTTCTACTTATTCAGAAAAATTTAATAAAGAAATATGAATAATAAACCTACTATTTTATAATATTTAACATAGGAATAATATTCCCATATTAAAAATTTTCTATTGAAATATTCTCTTGATTATAACAAAATTTGAGCAGTTATAAAACATGTTTTTCAATCACCTGCATGGTGTCCACTTCAATATTGATAACATTTGACTTGGAGCAAAAAGCATAAAGAAATTATAAGGCCTGTGTGTACAATGCAAAGACCACTGTAAATACATCAAAAGAGATAAGCAAAAATATTAAGTAAGAAACAATTTCCTTATTACTAAGAAAACTATCGATTCTCTGGGGAGAAATAATTTGCCTAGTAAACAGAAAGTTTTGTCAGTTATTTGCAATTTTGATTATTTTAAAATGTATGAATATTCTCCTTAAAATATAAAATACAGTGGTTTACAATATAGACACAGACATTTTCTATAGGTATTGAATGTATACCTTGGCAGAATCCCATGTAGTAAATCTTATTGAAGAAAATAGCAATACACATTACTGTTGGCACTATTAAATGTATATATTTTCAAGAAGAAAAATAAATTTTAAATATAGTCATTCTGTTTCTACAAAAAGGGACACTATCAGAATATTTTCCATGCAATCTGTATTATTTATTACTTATTGTACAATATCTTCTTATTTGGAATGTCAATAGTCAATTATGACATAAAAGGAAAAACAAGTACTTTCAAATATGAACACCTTTTCAAGTAAAAGATCTGAATCAATGGAAATTGACTCAGAAATGATACAGATTCTATAATTAGTAAACAGACATTACAATAGTCACTATACCTATACTGAACATGTTCAAGATAACATGTTTAGTTTATCAAGATAACATGGTTTAGTATGTTAAATAGGGAAACAGTATATATTTTAAATACTCAAATTCAAATTCTAGGAAAGAATAATATAATATTTGACATGACAAATGCAATGAAATGCATTGGTAGCAGATTAGACACTGCAGAAAACAATTAATGAACTTGAAGTCACAGCAAAAGAATGTATCAGAATTGGAACACAGAGAGGTAAAAAATAGATGCAAAATAAGCAAAGTACCAGTGTGTTTGGGATAACTTTCAGCAGACTGAAATACTAAATGTATTTAAGTACTCCAAATGTAATTGGAATCTTTAAAGGATAGTAATATTTGAAGTAATAATGTCTATACATAATGTATGTAGTTTGAAACTATTGGTTATATTTTAAAGATATTTAAACAATAAAAATAAGTATGTTATACATTCCCACATTTATCATTTTTGCTGAAAATTTTCCTAATTGGTTAAAACTATAAACATATGCATTCAAGAATATTAATTAATTTCTAACCAAAAAAATGTGAAGAAAATTCCATCAGAGAATGCTTGTCTGAGAAGGACTTTACATCTGCACCCGAATGTTTATGGCAGCACAATTCACTATTGCTAGGTCATGGAAACAACCCAAGTGCCCATCAATGCATGAGTGGATTGTTAAAATCTGGTATTTGTTCACAATGGAATATTACTCAATTTTAAGAAATGATAGTGAGTTAGCATCTCTTGTATTATCCTGGATTAAGCTTGAGCCCATTATTCGAAGTGAGGTGACACAAGACCAGAAGAATGGGTTCCACTTGTACTCACCATCAAATTGGTATTGACTGATTAACACTATGCTGCTCAAAGGGTGGGAGTGAATACTGGGGAATTGGGGTGTGGGGGGTAGACCCAAGTCTGAGCAATGTGTGGGGTCACTGTGGAGGGATGGGCTATGCTTGAAAAGTAGTTGGGGAGTGGAATTAGGAGTCTCAATAGGGGCAAGGAATTCCTCTAAAACTGATTTATGTGATTAACTGTACACCTCGGTAAATTCACTGAAAATCATTTAATTGTACGCTTAAAATGGAGTGTTGGCTGTATGTAGATACAGTTGGAGCAATATGTATGTACTCTCTGGACTACTTTGACAGAGTAGGTTTTTGAATGTAACAAGATAAGTCAACTTGAGTGGTAATATATTTTGGGAAATCAGCTCACTACAAATTGTGACTGTAAACATTGTACTGTAAATGCTTTGTAGCGTTCCCCCAATTAAAAAAAAAAGAATTCAAATGGTGTATTTTGTCTTGGAGAGTAAGGTTAGCTATCAAGTGGAGAGGAAGGGGAGTTGAAGGCATAAAATATGAGAGAAAAAAAGAACTAAATAAGGCTGAGTGGTTTTCCTTTAAACTCAGGATTACAAACTTCACACGGATGGGGTCCTTATTGTGCCATGCAATCATTCTTTGTCCCAGTCAGCTCATCGCTTCACTCCCCAAGATGGCTATTTCACACCTTCTGTCCTCCAGTCTTGCCTCAAACCACACAAACCGTTCTCCATTTTCTGGCTGATAGCCTTGCCTCCTGCTTAAATAAAAAATTGAAACTATCCCAAACTCATCAAATTGTATACATTAAACATGCATAGAGGGTTTTTTTTTGGTATATAAATGATACCTCAACAAAACTTAAAAATATTCAAATTATCCTACTGAAATTCCAGCATCTTTCTACCACTCTACCTGCATCTGTACATCTTTTCCTCTTCCCTCCATTCACAATTGAGAAAGCCTCTCCTGCTAAATTACTCCATCCTTCTTCTTGGTTCTGAACCCCATTCTAAGTCTTCTCAAAGATATGCATCTTTCAGCTATCTCCTAACTTTCAACTGGATTATTCTCATCAGTGTAAAAAGATGCTGTTCTCTCTCATCTTTGAAAACCCTTCCAGTTACTGCCCCATACTTCTGCCCATCAGAGTTAAACGTCTTGAAACAGCTGTCCACTCAACATTCTTACCCCCCTTCACATTCATTGTTAGACCCACTCCAAACTGGTTCCGCTCTATCCACTCTCACCCGAGGTGCTATGAAACTGTTTTCTTCAGTATCAATTTCCATCCTCACTTGACGTCAACTTCCAATGGCAACACAGCTGACTTCTTCCTTGAAACATCATCTTCCTTCAGAGTCTCTGTGAATCCACTGCTCCTTGTTTTCCTCCCACTTTCCAGCAGCTTTTTTCAGCCACCTTTACTGGCTACTTGATGACCTTCAAAACTCAGTCCTGGGGTTTGTTTTTCTCTCGCTTTATACTTTGTGGTCCTAAGTAAGCGCATCCAATCCCAGGCTATAATATAGTATTCTGTACATGCTGATGACACCCCCCCCACCAAGTAGTGCAGACTTCTGCTCTACTCCAGAGCACATAGCACCTCCATCTCTCTAACCTCCTGCCTTGGTCACCCATATCCAAATACAAGACTAACTGGTGTTTTGGTTCCTTGAAGATCCGGTATCTTTTCACCTCACGGCCTCACCTGCTGTTCTCCCCAGAGGGCAAATTCTTTCCCCACTCTTCATGTGGCTGCCATCTTTGTATCCTTCAGGTCTCAGCTGAATGTCATCACCTTATTTAAAATAAAGAAACTTTTCCTCCATCTCCATTTGTTTTGTTGTTGTTTCCTCCAAAGTACTTAAAATTGGGCAGTGTTTAAAATTCTCCAATGGCTTTCCACTAACTACTTCTTGCCACCCCTCTCTCATTCACTCTGTTCCAGCCACTTACCTTTTTTCAGTTTCTGGCACATTCCAAATTTCTGCTTCCGTACAAGCTCTCTGCCTAGAATGCTATTCTCCCTGATCTTTGCATATCATGCAGGTTTAGCTTAAATGTCAAATGTACGGGCCTTTCACAACTACTTAATCTAAAGCAGTCACCTGGACATTCTATCACATTACCCTATTCTAATTTTTTGCCCAGCACTTGATGGTCACATGTTCTTGATTGTTTACATATTCTTTGCCTGCTCACTGGAATATAAGCTATGCAGGAACAGTGATACTGTCATGTTCAGCACAGTATCCTCAGCACCTAGAAGTGTCTGACATGTAGCAGGTGCTTGATCTATATTTGATGAATGAAACAACTAGTGAATGAACGAATGAATCCTGCTACCTTGCTCTGATGTCATCTACTACTTTCTATACCACAGAACTTCCATATCCTTCCTTTTCTCTCTCATAGATCTTAGCATTCCCCAATTCTATCTTCTCCTGACTCTGCCTTCTCAAGTTACTATCTTTTCTCATTTTCTTTATAAAATACTCTTTCAAAGAGTATTTTACACTTAGGTCTTTACTTACTTCCTAATCACTCCTCAACCCACTGCGATCTCTTGCCTTCCTGATCATTTTACTGGAACTGCCTTCAGCGAGGACACCTGAACTTCTAGTTTGCCAAATGCAGTAGCTTTTTATAACTTGTCATGTTATGTGATTGACCTCTAAAGCAGTGACTCTGGTGACTTTTTTTTCCTTCTTGAGACTTCCTCCTCCCTATGGTTCTGGAAGAATATAGTGCCTGATGTTCAATAAACCTTTGTGACCAAATGTCTTTTTTTCTTTTTACTTCTTTTACCCTTCTTAGTGTCCTTTGCTGCTTCTCCTCCCCTGCCTACCCATTAAATACCCATGCTCTTCAATGTTGAGTCCTTTTCTTTTGAAATTGATGATGATGGTAGGGGAATCAGCTAGCATTTTCTACCTTTCCCATTCCCTCTTCTCTCTCTCTTTCTTTCTGGAGACAGGATCTTGCTCTCTCCTTCAGACTGGAGTGCAGTGGTGTGATCATAGCTCACCGCAGCCTCAAACTCCAGGGCTCACTGGGCTCAAGTGACCCTCCTGCCTCAGTCTTCTGAGTAGCCTCTGACTATAGGCATGTGCCATAGTTAGAGACTACAGGCATTAGCACCTGGCTAATTTCTTTATTTTTTGTAGAGGGGTCTTGCTATGTTGACAAGGCTGGTTTTGAACTCCTGGCCTCAAGTGATTCTCCTGCCTCAGCCTCCGAAAGTGCTGAGATTATAGGTGTGAGCCGCTGCACCAGGCCTACTTTTCTAAGTGCTTTATACATATGCCTTATCTCATTTGGTGCTCCAAATAACCTATGAGACAGGAATTATTATCCACTATTTGTTTTAGCATTTATCATGCACCAAATACTAAGTTAAGTGCTTTATATGCATCATTTCACTAATCCTCACTACAATCCTTCGAGCTATTAATATACTCACTGTACAAACAAGGGAAATTAGGTACAGATATGTCCAATAACTTTCCAGAGGTCCCAGTGCACTAAATGGCAGAACCAGATTTGAATTCAGGCATTCTAACCTCACAGCATACACATATAAGTATTATACTAGTGCCTACTTAAGGACCTATTTGTCTATATTCCTTTTCCTAGTTGACGTCATTCAATTCCTCATAGCCTCACCCACCACTATGTACCAGTGACTTCAAAATGTCTTTGGTTCTAATCTCTTTTCAGAGTCATAGACCAATTTCTAACCATGTACTTGACAACTTCACCAGTACAGTACTAAAATCTCACTCTTAACATAACCAAACCTGGAGACACAGACAATACTTCCCACAAACCTCCTCATCCTGGATCCCACTGTTGGTGACGGACATCACACTCCAACAGGTCACTCGAGCCAGATTGCTGGGAGTCATTCAGAATACCTTTCTTTTTCTTGTGCCACACAGCCAAAGTTAACAAAGCCTGTCAATTTGACCTCCAGAAAAACAAATGTGCCCCCTTTTCCTCAAAACGCAGCCGCAGGTTTAGTTCAAATCCTCATTCACAGGCTTGCATTAGAGCACTAGCCCTGTCAACAGTGAACTATTCACTTCCCCTCCAGAGACTCCCCCCTTTTCCAAGCAACTTTCTGTACTGCCACGAGAATTACTTTTCTAAAATTAGCTCAGAAACTTTGATGACCTCCTACCGCCCCTAAAATAAAATTTTAACTCCTTCCTTAGCATGGCATAAAAAGGACACAATAGCATTTGGTGTAGGGCCCTTTGCAGGCCTAATTTCTCACCACCATCCCGCATGTATCCTACTTTACCCTCTAATCCCTGAAGAGGCCACCGACATATTCTTTTACTCCTTTGTGCCTTTGCATATCTATTCCTTCTGCCCAGAATGCCTTTTCTCCCTTTTCTACTGCACTGTCACTCATCTTTTTAAGACCAGCTCAAATATTATCTCTTCTGTGACACCTTCACGGATTTTGCCAGCAGAGATAGCATTCTATAGCTAGTGTTGTCCCACTCAGGGCTTGGCAAGAAACAGGTGCTCAATTATGGTTCTCTTGCTGAACCATTTTAAGACATGGTTTATTAATGGGAAACTCACAGGAAGATCGCCTTTGTCTAACAAAGCATCTAAATGAACAAAAGATTAGTATATTAAATACCTTCCAGTCTTTGGGATCAAGTGTTTTCAGCATGGGAAACTCTTCTAGCTGCAATTCTTCATCTTCTGATTCCTCTGATAACTCTTTCTTATCCTCCAGTTCCTGAAAAGAGGCAGAAGCATTTCTGTTTCTCCTCTTAACAAAAGCTTCAAACCATCTTCCCACAGGTTCAACTTGACAGAGTGTAGAAGCTGTGATTGAAAGTGTTAAGAGAGGCTTCAATGTATTGCACGGAATAAATCTGTTTCAAGGCAATAAATTTTTTTAGGAAGTAAGATCAAAACAGTGATACTATCAAAGTACAATTTTAAAACCATCGACTAAGAAAATAATTGCAGTCATCTATCCAGTTTACATGTGGGTTAGCAAGAAATGATCATGTTCTAATATTTAATCAACCACTTCCAATTATCTGACAAAGCACTCAGCAATGTCAATAATAAATCAAAACTTTTCTGAGGATATGAGGAAGATGAGGAACATGAAGAGATGCTGCCAACTGCTTTACATTTAGACCAATAATTGTAATAAAGCAATAGTGATAAGTTGTTACCAAGAGCTAGCCTGATCAAAAACAAACAAAAATCTAAAAACAGTTTAAACTATCTTATTTATTAAAATCTTGAATTGAGATAACTCTTAAAATTTTAAGGATTCACTAGCAAGGATTTGTTCTGAAAGACAATTTGCCAAGCGGCTAATGAGGATTTACAGTTGTGCTGTTCTGGAACAAGCTCTTGATCTGAAACCACAAGCTCTGGGTTTTAGTCTAGGTCTGGCAACTAGTGGCTATGAGACCTGTAAAGACTCTGGGATGTCTTAACCTGCAAAATGGGAACAATACCTATCTCATTAAGTTCCTAGGAAGGCTGAATGTAAAATCATAAAAGCACTCTGAAAATCACAAACCTGTGGAAAAGGCATTATAAAAATCACAAACTTGTAGAAAAGTCATTATCTATTTCTGAGAAGTGGGGATAAATCACTGTACATCTGTATATTAGCACTTCAAAAAAGGTAATTTGGATCAGGAAGAAATCCCTGAACATCATAATTTTAATTTCATATTCCATAAGAAAGCAAAAAGTTTTTTTCTGTTTAGTAATGAATTAACCCAGGTGAGTTTTACTTTGTAGTTAATGGCCACAGTTTTCTAAAAAACTGACTTTTCATGTTGTAATTAGTTTGGAAAATTAAGATTTCCTCCACCTTACACAGGAGAGGCTTTAAACACTACTATGTCCAAGAAGTACTACCTGTGTATTGTGGGTGTGGCTTTTAAGAACATTGCCTTTCAAGACTTTTCCTCTAGTTGTAAGATACACAGCGACAAACAAACGCAACACATGCCATAGGATATGTTCAAAATCACATTCAACAAGCGCCTGTGGGATAAATTAATGTGGATCAATGAAACTAGAGACTCTAAGTTTATAATACCCACGACTGTCCTGGGCTATAAATTTAAGAACCTACGTAGGACAAGTTTTACCTGTAATGACTGCTTTTAAGTCTACATATGCAGATATTTCCAGTGGCACAGGCAAAGGTCTTTTAAAACTTAGTATAACACTGAGTTTTGACATCAGAAAAACTAAGCAGGAGCAAATGTAGAGAAGGAGAAAGGTGTTTAACGGAGCGTTAGCAGCAAAGCTTTGTACGACCCCAGGCACGTGCGGGGCTCGCTGCGGGTAGTCTCTTCGCTGTAGGCAAGGAGATGCTTATGGGCACCTTTCTGGGTTACTGGGGGGATTCAGTCCCAAACTGCTCAGCCCAATCCATGAATCAGCAGCCGCGAGAGCAGGAAGCAATCGTGGAGGCAAAAGGAAGACGCCCCTCACCCTCCTTCCTTCCAATCTAGCATAGGATTTCTTTAAAGCACGGAGCAAAAGGGCGCTCGTCATGGCCCCACATGTCCCGGAGCTAGTCGCCAGGGTCAAGGGTAGACAGATCCCAGGGTGGCAGAGCCAGAGGACTGAGGCAGAGGCGGCTGAGGCAGGACGGAGCGAGGGTTGGGTGGGCACTTACCGGAGATCAGCGAGTGGGTGACGGCTGTGCCTTGGCCGTCTGCGGCGCTTGGCAGGAGCAGCATGATGGCGCCGGGTCTAGCCCTGCGGGGGCAGCGGTTCCAGTTCCAGGCGGAGGGCGCTTAGCGTCCCCTCCAGCTCTACCTCTCAGTCCGAGCCTCGCGCCTTGGCTCTACGACGCCCAGGAACCGGCGCATGGAGACGACCAATAATCACTTCCGGGATGGATCTTTCGTGGTGCTGTAGCCAATTCCACCCCCAGCCTCCCCCGCCAACGTGTGAGGCAGCTTGGTTCCTTTACTGACTGAGATCCGGCTGGACACCAAGGCCCTCGAAAGAACGGTTCCTAGACTGTTCAGTTTTCCTGTAAAAGAATTATTGTTTTCTTCGTGCTGGTACAATACATACAACATAAGTTTTAAAAGCAGCTCTTGTTATATTCCTTTTATTTTTAAGTTCCTACTACTTTATATATTAGTCTGAACTTAACTAGTGATTTTCCTAGTAGCTCTACTTGTCTATAAAAAAATGAAAATACCTGTATGAACTAGTATTGACAGTATAATATATACATCCATAGGGAATTATGTGTGCAATAGCAGCTAACATTTATTGTGCTATTACTAATATACTTGCATTATTCCTTCACAATACTTGTTTGGAGAAGAAACCTCTCTCTAGTATTAGATTCTATTCCAAGGCCAGCAATTTTTTACCCTGCTTTAGTAGAATGAAGTTTTCTTTCAAGATATCCCCAATTATAGGAATTTGGGACTTAATTTTTTAACGTATAGTAAAATCAATTGTATTCCTACTCTATGCTTCCTTCTAGGGCTGTGGTCAAAAGCGAAAACTGGTGGAAGGAAACCAGTGGATGAAGGTTTGCCTGCAAAAGCAGTATCTGGAACAGGTTGGGCAAAACAGACCTGATGTGCCACTCTTTAGCAAGGAGCACCGGTAATTAGTAAATTATTCTCTAAGAATGACATTTTCACATTAAATACATTGAACGGGTCCATATAGCTTCTACATGACAAAACTGTACCTTCAAAATTGACATTTCAAGCAGGCGTGGTGTCTCAAGCCTGTAATCCTAGCACTCTGGGAGGCTGAGTGGGGATTGCTTAAGCTCAGGAGTTCAAGACCAGCCTGAGCAAGAGTGAGACCACATCTCTACCAAAAATAGAAAAAGTTAGCCAGGCATGGTGGTGCATGCCTGTAGTTCCAGCTACTCATGGGGCTGAGGCAGAAGAATAGCTTGAGCCCAGAAGTTTGAGGTTGCAGTGAGCTATGATGACACCACTCACTGGACTTTAGCTGGGGCAACAGAGTGAGACTCTGTCCAAAGAAAAATTTGACATTTCAAAAACTAAATTAATCATCTTGCCCCAAACCTCTTCCTGACCCCTTTCTCTATTAATGCAGCCACTGTTAAAACAGGCTCCAAGGTGCAAAGTAACCTGACTCCACTTTCTTAATAATTTTCCCCTCTCACACCTTCAATCCATTCTTACCATCACCTCTAAGGTCACAGGGTTTTTTTTAAATTGTGATAAAATACATATAACATGAAATTTACCTTTACCATTTTTAAGTGTACAGGTCAGTGATGCTAAGTATAGTCACATTGTTGTGCAACCAATGACCGGAACTCTTTTTATCTTGCAAAACTGAAACTGTACTCATTGATCAACTCCTGCTCCTCATTTTTCCAGCCACAGGCAACTATCCTACTTTCTCTGTCTAGGAACTTGCCTTCTCTATGTACCTCATATAAGTGAAATCATATAGTATTTGTCATTTTGTGACTGGCTTATTCACTTAGCATAATGTAGTCAGGTTTCATCTGTGTTGTAGCATGTTATCAGAATTTTATTCCTTTTTAAGGCTGAATAATATTCCATTTACATACACATACACCACATGTTGTTTATCCATTCATCTGTGGATGGACTCAGGTTGTTTCTACCTTTTGGCTATTGTGACTCATGCTGCTTGTAAACATGGATGTACAAATATCTCTGAGACCAGGATTTCAATTCTTTTGGGTCTGTACCCACAAGTGGAACTGCTGGATCATATGGGAATTTAATTTTCTGAGGAACCACCACACTGCTTTCCACAGCAGTTGCACCATTTTACATTTCCATCAACAGCGCACAAGAATTATATTTTCTCCATATCTTCTCCAACACTTATTTCGTGGATTTTTAAAAAAATAGCTATCCTAATGGGTATGAGGTGACATCTAACTGGTTTTGATTTGCATTTCCCTAAAAGTGATGTTGGATCTTTTCATGTATTTGTTGGCCATGTGTGTATCTTCTTTGGAGAGATGTCTATTCAAGTTCTTTGCTCATTTTAAAAATCACATATTCTTGTGTTGAGTTGTAGGAGTGCTTTATATATTCCGGATATTAATTTACCAGAGATATATTATCTTCACTATATTTGTAGTTCTAGACACTACTTATTGTGCGTCTGACATGCCAGGTATTTTACAAACATGTTATTTAATGCCTCCAAAATCCTCTGAGGTAAAGAGGAAATTGAAGTTCAGAGATTAAAGAAGTTACTCAGGGCTGTCAGTAAATGAATGACTAAATCTGGATTTAAACTCATCGACTCAGCCAGGGTTGGTCTTGGAACTTGGGGGAGTAGAGACGGTGAGGGGACAGGGTACACCGATGTTTCCTCCTCACAGGTAATTTGTCCTACAGCTGCGACCTGGGCACCGCTGCGGCTCCTCCCCGGCTCTGTTCCGCCTCTCCTGCGCCAGGGCAAAGGAGCCCGCGGAGCCCGGCTCCATTTCCGGTGGGGAAGGGAAAGGGAAGGCACCACCGGAAGCAACGAAGGTGCTGTGTAATCACCAAGGAGCTGAAGGGCTTGGGTCTCCCAAAATGCCGGATTACCTCGGTGCAGATCAGCGGAAAACCAAAGAGGATGAGAAGGACGACAAGCCCATCCGAGGTCAGTTGACAAGGGCAGAAGCTCGAAGCCGGGCGGGACAGCCTTGGTAGTGGAGAGGAGCGGGATTTCTCTGTGTTCTGTGCTCTGGCCCTTTTGTGCCCCTAGTGATTTAGTTCGGGCGCCAGCTGGGTTAACCCACCTGTCTTCTCAGTCTCCCTCAACCCACTACAAGTTCTGTATTCATCTCCTTCTGGTCGAAACGTTTATTCATTATCGCATCTCAGGTCTTGAAGAAGTCACGCACCCTGCTTGGCCTAATAGGCCGTGAAAAGTTCCCTGCCTGGCCGTGTTTGGTCACTTGATCCTCTTTCCTGTCTCCCCCTCCCCCTCAACCCCTGCAAGTGTGACAGCTTGGCGCTGTCACTGTGCGCCAGAATCCTGAGACAAAATTTTCTTTTTTTAAAAAATGTATTTAAGTAATACATCCACACCGTTCAAAACTCAAGAGGCAGAAAAGATACATTTGAAAAATCTCCCTCCTTGGCCCCAACTACCAACTTCTCTGCGGAAGCAACTGATGTTGCCATTTTCCGTATCTTTCTAGACATTCTCTATGCATATGCAAGAAAGTATTTTTACATATTCCCTTTTTTGCATAAATGTAGCATGCTGTACATACTTCAACTACTTTTTAAAATCTTAATATATCTTACATAATTTCATATCAGCGTTTGTCTCTGCATCTACATGGTATCCCACTTTATGGGTGTACAATAATGTAATTATTATTGATGGACATTTAGATTTTTCCCATCTGTTGTCGTTATAAACCAATGAATAACCTTGTTCATGTACCTTTTACACAAGTAAAACTTGTGTATGCACAAGTACAACTTGTAGGGTAAATTCTAGAAGTAGAGTTGTAATTTTGACAGTGACATTACTTTCCATGAAGACTATACCAATTAATAATACTTTCACAGTGCAAGAGGTGTGCACATTATTTTGGGATATGATTTCTTCCTAGTAGCCCAGTTTGTATTTTCATCTTTATGCTGTCTTCCCTTTTTGTTCCTTATAAGCTATTTTAAAATATTCTTATGGTGTTTTTTTGTGTCTCTTCTCTTACTCTTCCTTTTCTTAACTTCAGCCTCTCCTAGCACAGTTTCTTCTCCATTTACAACCTGCCGACAAAGACTGTTTGCTCTCTACCTTCATTCCACTCTATTTCCCTTAAAAATATTTTAGGACACTGAAACATCAGAGGTACTCATTACTTACTGGAAAATTTAGTCACAGAGATTTATCATTTGATCTGTGCACAGTGATCTATATGTTTCTCTGGGTTCGTTGTCATTCTGTAAAACTATTAATAAGTTTATTTCTTGGATACAGTTATAACTAACATGTATATAGAATTTTATGTGTTTATTCATCCATATCTTATTTGATCTTTACAGAAACACTGTGCAGGTAGAACTAGTATTATCTCTGTTTTTCAGATGATGAAACTGATGTGCAGAGAGATTACGTGGTTTTTCCAAGATTACCTAGCAAATACATGATCCTTTGAGGCCAAGCACCTAGGTCATTTGAGTTTCAAACCCATTGTTCTTTGGCTCCTTGTTCTTGTTGTGTCACATCATTTTGAGCATCTTCAGCAGTTATATTGATGATCTTTGATCACCTCAATTCTGGTGATTTCCATCATCACTGCAACTCAACCACCTAAGGAGGTGATCACTATTAGACGTTATTGTTAAAGAAAACTGCTTCACTTCTAAAATATGAAGCTTTCCATGTGTTCTCCCAACACAACTTTGCTCTTCAATCTACATTACCACTGAACCTTAACCTGACCTCTCTCAATCCATCTAATTAATAACACCTTCAATCTGGTATCCTGCTTCCCTGCTTAGACTGCTTTCTCTTTCCACAGTGCACTTAGAACCTACTGTTTTTGCCTATTGCACTTTCTGCTTGCTCTCCCGTCTTGAATTCTGCAAATTTCATTATTTCTTGTCTTTTTCTGCTCATAGGCTGTCAACATTGTTCAAACAAATTACAAAACCTTATTAAGTTACTTCCAATTTAAGCTTTCAGATCTTAAATAGGTTCTCATTCTAATTAATGTTTTGTGAATGTCATATTGACTCTACTTTATTTGACATAGTGGTTATTTTAAACCTTTTACACATTTCTCAAGTGCTCAGTTCAGTCCCTTTCTTCCTGGCTGTTGACTTTTTGCCGTCTTTGCTGAGGAGATTGAGAATCCACTCAAGAATTCTTTTAGCTTCTCTGTCATCTTCTGTTTTTAATAACTCCTGCTTTAGAGGAAGTGATAGCAATTTTTGTCAAGTCCAACTTTCCCATCTGTGTTCCTGACCTTATCCCTTCCTCCTCTGGGACTTTGTTTCATCAATCACTGCCTCTCCTGTTTGCTTTCCTGTAGAATTTCTCCCTTTTGTTGTTGTAAATATGCTAATATCCATATTATATTAGATACAAATAGTTGAGAAAAATCTTTCTACTCTCCTGGCCTCTCAAGCTACAACTCATTTTCTTTTCTTTCTTTTACTGCCTAAAAGTGGCGGAAAGACAAGCTTGGAAGTCAGAAAGACCTGTGTTTGAATATTGGCTTTGCGTCTCACTTACTGGCTGTGTGATAATAGACAAGTCACTTAAGCTCTGTGAAACTCAGTTTTTCCTATCTTTAATGTGAAAATAATTATATTCACTTTACAGGCTTTTATGGAATTAAATAATATAATCTATCTGTATCTCTACTCACAGTGTCTTATATAGTGATTATCTCAATAAATAGCAGCTGTTATTACTATTCTGCCCACTGTGCCCATTTCTTTACTACTTATTTTATTTTTTAACCCCTTGCAGTTTGGTTTTTGCCCCTATAAATCTGTTGAAACTGATCAGTGATTTCTGAATTCCCGTGTCTTTAGTATTTTCTGCATCTTACTTAATCTTTGTGTTTTTGACATTTTTGAGCCTTCCTTGGTTTTTCTTACTGAACCTTCCTGTTAATCCTCCTCCTTTGACTGCTGCTTCTTCTCTTTCCTTCATTGTGTCCTCATAGGGTTTCTCTGAGGTTTTCTTTCTGTTGATTTCATCTCTGCTCATCTTGAACTGCCTGCTCTCTATATATACTTCCCTAACCAATCTTTTAACATCAAGCTGGTACTTGAACTCTAGAGCCCGATTTCTCTCTGTCTTCTAGATTGCTACATCAGGATGTTCTGGTATTTTGGGAAGTCCCCAGGATTACACTCAGGTTTAGTACTTCACTAAGAGCATTCATAGGACTTAGCATGTAGTCATACTCCATTGCTGTGATATATCATAGTGAAAGGACGTAAAGCAAAATCAGCAAAGAGAAAAAGGCAATGGGGCAAAGTCCAGAGGAAAGCAGACACAGGCTTCTGGGGGTCTTCTTCTGGTAGAGTCACACAGGATACACTTAATTCCTCCAGTCACAAGTCACAAGTTGTGACAACATGTCTAAAATGTTGTTAACCAGGGTAGCTTGTTAGAGCCTCAGTGCCCAGGGTTTTTATTAGGGGCTGGCCACCTATTATAGCCACCTTTGCCTAGCACATACAGAAATTCCAGACTCCCAAAAGGAAAGCAGGTGTTGAGCATAAATCATGTAGCGTGTACAAATGGTTTAGGCACAGTGAACACTTTTATCAGTTCTAGGAATGGTGGGAGCCCTCCGAAATCTATGTTGTTAGACACCACCAAGGGCCAACCTTAAACTTTGTAAGCAGGCCTTTCAAAGAATAGCAGTCATGCCTGCTATGTTTTCTTTTTTTTTTTCTTTTTGAGACAGAGTCTTGCTCTGTTGCCCGGGCTAGAGTGCTGTGGCATCAGCCTAGTTCACAGCAACCTCAAACTCCTGGGCTCAAGCAATCCTTCTGCCTCAGCCTCCCGAGTAGCTGGGACTACAGGCATGTGCCACCATGCCTGGCTAATTTTTTCTATATATATTTTTAGTTGTCCAGATAATTTCTTTCTATTTTTTTTTTAGTAGAGACGGGGTCTTGCTCTTGCTCAGGCTGGCCTCAAACTCCTGATCTTGAGCAATCTTCCTGCCTCGGCCTCCCAGAGTGCTAGGATTACAGGCATGAACCACCACACCCGGCTGTGCTTGCTGTGTTAACTCTTCTGCACAGGTAGCCATACCACAAACTTAAGAAAATTAAAATTGAACTTAGTATCTCCCTTTGCTGACCAATTTTTATTGTAACTTGTTTGTTTCCACTAGAAGGTACCACTTTCCTCTGAAGTACCTAGGTGCAAAGCCTGGGCATGATGTTTGATTCTTTTCTCCCTTAGCTCCTTACATTTAATCATTTGCCATGTGCTGTAGATTCTTCATCTAAGGACTTTTTATCCAACCCTTCCTTTCTCTTTTCATTGCCACTATTCTGTGTTTCAGCTAAACTGATCTAGCTGCTGTTACCTAAGCATGCTTTTTCCTACCTCTACTCATACTTAGTAAAAACAAAAACAAAAAACAAAACAAAACCAAAGCCTGCTCTGCACTGTGAAAATAGCTTGTCTTATCAGATTGAAAAAAAAAGATATTTTTAAGAAAAAAAATATTTTTTCTTAAAATATTGTTGACTCTTGTGATTCATGGTACATATGTTTTACAAAGTACTGCAAATATTGAACAGTTGTGCCTAGGAGAAATATATGTACACACATCTCACATAGATTATAATCTTACATCTTAAAAACAACTTATCCTGGAAGATTCTTTTTTCTTTATTTTACAAAAGAGAAAACAAAGTTCAGAAGTGTTAAGCGATTTGGCTGAGGCTACCTCACTAACAGATTACAGAGTTAGGATTCAAATCCTGTCCAGCTGGCCCTAGAGGCTGAGCTTCTTGGACTATACTACATTTCCCCTGCTGTCTCCATCCTCTGGTCATCTCTGTATGAGAGTTGAAATAAGAGGTCAGAGTGACTTGTTCTCAGCCATGAACTCAAATTTTTCGCCACTCTCTGCATGTTTGCAAATGACCATGACAGTGCATGAATATTTATTCGGGGATTACAAATGAATTTGAGCAACTAGGAAAACTCATAAATGCAGAATTTGTAAATAAAAAAGATTGATTAGAAATCACTTGAAATCCTAGATAACCACTGTTAACTTTTAGGTGAAATTATATTATAATTTAACCAAGATCCTTAATGGATGTGTTTTTTATATATACTATATAAAGTATATAAAATATGTAATCATGTACATTTTGTACTTTTTAAATCCTCACTCCCCTCGATTAGGTAACGGTTCTGTGAATCCAGGAACTATTTGATGATTGCATTTATATCTTCATAATTTTGCTCAATGTTTGGCACTCAGAACAGTTTGAAATGAATAGAAAAGTTGGTCAGCTCTAGTTTTTTTTTAATCTCATGTATTATCTCTCTTTGTATCATTGCTCTTCTTTTAGCTCTGGATGAGGGGGATATCGCTTTGCTGAAAACTTATGTAAGTCATTTCACTGTTTACAAAGTGCAGATGTTTTATGTTTAAATAAAAGGTGTTTTGGTACTGCCCTTCTAGAATAATTAGAAAAGAATGTCTGGCAGTTCATAGTAATCTTCACTGAAAACTATTACCTACCTAAAGTTTCTGTCTATAGTAGATTGGAGTGTTTAGCATGTCTAAGCTTATACGTTATTTTTATACTATTTGTGATTAAAGTGTGGTACTATATTGAAAGTTGAAATAATTTATATAATTATTTACTATTTTAAAAAGTATAACTGAATTAGTTCTGAAATGGAAAGTTTTAATGTCTAGAAATGGGTCTGTAGTTCTGCATAATTTCAGGCATGATTTTTATTTGTTATCTTACATGATAGTGGCATGTCTGCTTAAGGGGAAATATTGGTTCAGTAATACTTCTGAAAATGATATACTTTCTCTCTACTTTCATTTCACAAGCTTTGGGGCAATAATAGCTATTAAAGTTGTAATTTAAAAAATTTTTATCTAGCTTAATAAATTGTTGGTATCTTGATGTTCTAATTAAACTGATCTTCATCACCTAGGGTCAGAGCACTTACTCTAGGCAGATCAAGCAGGTTGAGGATGACATTCAACAACTTCTCAAGAAAATTAATGAGCTCACTGGTATGTATTTTTTAATTCCCATTTCCTCTTGATACTGACCAGGTTCATTCTCCCACGTACAGTAAACTAATCACTGTGACAACCAGTTTTGTAAAAGAGGAAAGATTTATTCACAGGGCAGCCCAGTGAGGAGGCAAGAGAACCGCTCTCAAATCCGCCTTCCTGAAGAAAAGGCTTAGAGATATTTATGGGTTAGGGAAGTGAGGTGGTCTAAGGCATGGGGAAAAGTGAAGTAATCAGTGATCTATGCAAGCATGGTTGGGGTTCATGGCTCTTCATAGAACACATTTTCAGAAACGGCAGAATTAATAGGATCTAAGGGTGGAGTTTTTGGCCCTCTGACGTCAAAAGGCCACCTCTCGGGCTTTTGTACAGGCCCAGTTGCAAGGTCAGTGATTTCAACCTATTTGAACTGGACAGGAGCTACCCCAAGTTCCTGAGAAACAACTTAAGCAACCATTACTATGGTGACATATACATCAAAAATACTATCTTTAAGGAAGCCATTGAAGGTTAATTTACAGCTTTTAGTGTCATGGCTTTTAGCTACATAGGAAAACAAACAAAAATAAAAGGTAAGTTACCAAATAAAAGCAGGGCTGGTTAAATTTGGCAGACCTAATAAAATTAGCTGCTTGGTTTCACTCTATTTATGTATGGGTGTATGAATGGATGTATGAATGAGACAAGGTCTCACTCTGTTGCCCAGGCTAGAGTACAGTGGCATCATCATAGCCTATTGCAATCCTAGACTTCTGGGCTCAAGCAATCCCCCTGCCTCAGCCTCCTGAGTAGCTGGCACTACAGGGGTGCGCCACCATGCCCAGCTAATTTTTTATTTATTGTAGTGATGGAGTCTCACTGTGTTGCTCAGGCTGGTCTTGAGAACTCCTGACCTCATGTGATCCTCCCACCCTGACCTCCCAAAGTGCTAGGATTACAGGTGTGAGCCACTGCACCTGGCCAGTTTCACTCTTTAAATGTAATGGGTAAATTACATCAAATGAGTTTAAATAAAAATTTTACTTCTTCATGAATCACAAATTTTGAAAAAACTTGTGATCCTTCCCGTCTGTTAAGAAATTGGATCTTGTTTAACAATCTCTTTTCAGTGCTGTTTACAACCACGTTTAATGCTTATGCAGTTAAGAAACAACATTATCCTCTAAGCAAGTAAGGTTTCTATTGGTCAAAGTCCGGTTCAATAAACTCCAATAAACAAGTCAAAAAAATTTTTTGAATAAAAACATGAGCTCACTGACTATTGCTTGCAGTAAGTGGGCTATATGAGTGGTGAAGTTTTACAGTGTCTGACTTGCACAGAAATGTCAAATACGGCATTACAAATGTAATGGCTTCACAGTTACTTTATGGCAGTGGTTTTCAGCTGGGGTGATCCCCCCCGACTGGGACATTTGGCAATGTCTGAAGACATTGTTGATTCTATGACTTGAGGAGAGAGGGTGATGCTAGTGGCATCTAGTGGCTGGAGGCAGTCCTAAACAGCCTACAATGCACAGGACAGTCCCCAAAACAAGGAATTATTCAGTCCAAAATGTCAGTGGTGCTGAAGTTGAGAAAGCATGTTTTAGGACAATGCATTACATTTTAGTGAATTTTGTCCTCTTTATCTGTGTAGGTATTAAAGAGTCTGACACGGGCCTGGCCCCACCAGCACTCTGGGATTTGGCGGCAGATAAGCAAACACTCCAGAGTGAACAGCCTTTACAGGTTGCAAGGTATGGACAGTGTTCTGTGGAAAGTTATTTTTATCTGTATTTTCAAGTAATTTTTAGAGGGATAATGCATAATGCAAAATTATATAATGCATAGACAGTAGGCCGCTTACAATTTGTTATTAAACACAGTGCTGTAGTGAACATTCATGTTAAATATTTCTTTGTATATGCATACGTTTCTGTAGGCTAACTTACTAGAAGTAAAAGTCTGGGGTTGAAGGCATTTACAATTTAAAAAATTTGTGAAAATAAGTGGTTTGACCAGTTGATACTCTTACCAAGAGGTTTTAAGGCAAATGTCCATTTGTCTGATCAATGTAATATGTGATTGTCAGTTTTTACACTTTTGCCATTTGGGGGAAAAAATACTTCATTTTAATTTGCATTGTGCTGATCACTAGTGTGATAGCTACTTCTTTTTTTTTTTTTTTGAGACAGAGTCTTACTCTGCTGTGTGGGCTAGAGTGAGTGCCATGGCATCAGCCTAGCTCACAGCAACCTCAAACTCCTGGGCTCAAGCGATCCTACTGCCTCAGTCTCTAGAGTAGCTGGGACTACAGGCATGCGCCACCATGCCCGCCTGATTTTTTCTATACATTTTTACTTGGCCAGTTAATTTCTTTATTCATAGTAGAGACAAGGTCTCGCTCTTGCTCAGGCTGGTTTCGAACCCATGACCTTGAGCGATCCGCCCACCTCGGCCTCCCAGAGTGCTAGGATTACAGGCGTGAGCCACCACACCTGGCCGCTACTCATACTAATTAAACATCTGTATTTATTTGACTACTCATGTTTTGTTCTTGGATTGTTTCATGTTAATTTTTAGAAGTATTTTGTTTTTTAGAAGATAAAATATATTTATATTTTCATTATACTTTTTGAGTATTAATGTTTCATAGAAAAGCCAAGCCCAGCTGGGCATGGTAGCTCACACCTGTAATCCCAACACTTTGGAAGGCCAAGGCAAGAGGATAGCTTGAGGTCAGGAGTCCGAGACCAGCCTGAGCAACATAGTGAGACCCCGTCTCTACTAAAAATATAAAAAATTAGCCAGGCGTGGTGGCACACGCCTATAGTCTCAGCTACTTGGGAGGCCGAGGCAGGAGGATTGCTTGAACTCAGGAGTTTGAGGTTGCAGTGAGCTATGATGACGCCACTGTACTCTAGCTGGGGCGATGGAGTGAGACTCTGTCTCAAAAAAAAAAAGTGGAGGGGTTGTGCCAGGCGCAAGAAATCAAGAATTCAGAGAACTTCTTAACGATGAAATATTTGGGTTTAATTTTCCAGGGGAATGTATCTTTTGAAAATTTTATGGCTTGGCTAAAGTTGAGTGGTTCTTAGAGTTGAGCATAGAAAAGGATGTTTAACAGTGGCTCAGTTTTTGCAGTTCTAGTTTCCACCTGTATACTGTGTGCCCAGGAGAGTCTAATTACTTGAATTCGTTACCTGTGGTTTAGGTTCCTTACTCTAATTGAGCCTTTTGCTGTGTTAGGTGTACAAAGATAATCAATGCTGATTCGGAGGACCCAAAATACATTATTAATGTGAAGCAGTTTGCCAAGTTTGTGGTGGACCTCAGTGATCAGGTGGCACCTACTGACATTGAAGAAGGCATGAGAGTTGGGTAAGATTTCTATTTGTAATAAATACTTTTCTGTCATTAAAGATACCATGGCACATTCATATCTTTGGCTTTGTTGTGAATGAGTGAACTAAGTGCCTTGGATTACCAACGGATAACCTAGTAATGTATTCCAGTTGAAAAATCCTTTCTATTGCATCTGCTTCCTAACTACCCGCCAGCCTCCCCAACCCCCTGCTGCCACCATTGCTTTTTAGGATTGGCTTCAAATGTCATCATCAAACTGCGTGCAGAATTTTGGAGTTGAGTTCACCAGTCCATTTAAGTAATGTGGTATAGGTTGGGGAAGTAATTGCTTTAGGATAGTTATGATGATGAAGTGAGTTAATGTCTATGGAATACATAATAATCCACGCAGTAAATTTTTAAAATCTCCCCTTCTTGAGTCAAGGGTTTAGTTGCTGTTGTGTAGGTTGTTTGCCTTTTCAGGCTGGTGCTTTGCTCTCCTAAGTTTAATGTTCTCTTTGTGTCTCTTTGTATAACTTTAGGGTCTCTGTGTCTCTCTTGCTTGTTTAAAGTATGGTTTTGAGAATAAAACATGAAACATAAAAGCACTTTGAAATCTTAAAGAATGCGTTAATGAGAATCTTTTTTTACTTCCTTAGTGTGGACAGAAATAAATATCAAATTCACATTCCACTGCCGCCTAAGATTGACCCAACAGTTACCATGATGCAGGTAAGAAACAATGGGAAGGAAGAGGAATGGCATGACTTAGTACAACTGTATCCATTTCAGAAAGTTTGAAATCTTTAATAAGGTGTTAATATCTGGGTATATATCAAAGAGTTGCTAAAACTTTTAAAACAATTTTTCAGATGAGAAAGTCCTTATTTTACTAGTTTGTCGCTCTGTTACTATCACAACATGTAATACCACAACATGTTCACAACATGAACTACCTAGCAGGTAGTTCTAGGACACTGGCAGTGTATTCCATTTTTATTAAAATTCTCACTTGTTGTAAGTCATTTTTTTTTTATAGTTTTGGGTCTATTCTTCTGAATTTGGACTAATATTCAAAAACATGTTATTATATCTTATGTATTTCTATCCCTCTCTTAGGTGGAGGAAAAACCTGATGTCACATACAGTGATGTTGGTGGCTGTAAGGAACAAATTGAGAAATTGCGGGAAGTAGTTGAAACCCCACTTCTTCATGTAAGTAGCTGACAGTTGCAACTTTTGTATAAAGATATGATAGTCTTTTGTGTATTGAGCACTAAAATGGCTATATATTAGATAGCTTTTACATTTAGTATTTATCTTATTCATGTTTTGAGAAGTGGAGAGAGTGGAAGTGTGGAGAGTTGGTAATTTTCAGAAGAGAGCAAGCAAAAAGAATTTAGTGGTCAAGTGTAAAGATCTGCTATTTATAGTGACAAAGGAGATGGAGGTGTAACTTTTAGCAGTATGTTAAGTACGTTACAGGTTATTACAGAAGAAACCAAGTGTTCAAATGACATCAAGAGGAAATGGGTTTAAGTTGAATCAAGTTAAACTTGGGAGGATAAAGGAAAACTAGGGTATTGAATACCAGATAATATTTATATTCTTTAAACAATACTTTTTTAAAATTAGGAAAATATTTTAAGACTGGATAGTAGAAGCACTTTTCTTTTCTTTTATTTGGATTTTTTGTTTTTGTTTTGAGACAGGGTCTTACTGCGTTGCCCAAGCTCTGGAGTACAGTGGCATTCTCATAGCTCACTGCAGTCCAGAACTCCTGGGCTCAAGCAATCCTCTTACCTTAGCCTCCCAAGTAGCTGGGACTATAGGCATGCGCCACTCCGCCCAGCTAATTTTTCTTACTTTTTGTAGAGACAGGATCTTGCTCTGTTGCCGAGGCTAGTATCAAACTCCTGACTTCAAGTGATCCTCCTGCCTCAGCCTCCCAGAGTGCTGGGATTACAGGCATGAGCTACTGTGCCTGGCCTACAGAAGCACTTTTAAAAGCCATGCAGTCTTATGTATCGATATGAGTCTAGCTTAGATCTTATGTCATAGGATAAGTAAAATTTCTTATTTAGATCAAATATATAGATTGTGGACCTAATAATTTAGGTTTAAATATACTGATGTGGAAGTAATCTTATTTTTATTACATGTAAGTGATAAGCGTAAAAACTGTGTTTCTGTCACAGCCAGAGAGATTTGTTAACCTTGGTATCGAGCCTCCCAAGGGTGTGCTCCTCTTTGGTCCACCGGGTACAGGCAAGACACTCTGTGCTCGAGCAGTTGCTAATAGGACTGATGCTTGCTTCATCCGAGTTATTGGATCCGAACTTGTACAGAAATACGTCGGTGAGGTAAAGTAAATTTATCAGAATCAAAGAGTATGTAGCTCTGTGAAAGATTTGTAAAGTATTAATGAAATTAAAAATGGCAATTCTACATTGAGGGATTGAGACCTGAAATATCTTCAGTGATTGATTTTAATTAGTTTAGAAGCTCAGAAGCCACCAGCCTTCCCTTGTGGTCATTTGGAAATAGGCAGCCACTTAAAACTTTAATCAACGTGTTCCGTACTCAGGAGGATGACATTTTCTACAAAGGGGTTTTTTTTTTACAGATGTGATTTCTACAGAAATGCCCAGTGAATAAATTCAAAAGTGTACTTTCATTTCAAGGGCAGTGTTTTATGTTCTAATGAGAAAGTGAGAACATAGATTGTTTATATATGCATGGGTATATATATATATATACACACATACACATACATTTAAGAAATAAGTCTAGGGCTGTATATATTATATTTGAAGTCTATCAATGATTTAGTATACTTACAATAATAATTAGGAGAGGAGCTGCGTGAGTTAAGATGTACTTTCATTCCCTAATCAGAACTTAACAAATCAAATTCAGTAATCAGGAATTCTAAGTGAAAGATCAGATGCTTTTATTTCTTCAAATTTTACTGATTAGAATGGTACTTTTACTTTATTTAGTTGTTATTTTGACCTCTTCAGGTCATAAAGTTATTACTTAATAGATACAGAATTATGAAAATTACTTAATATTGTTTTAAGGCTAGTAAGATTAATTTGATGGAATGGGGAGCAAATGAGAATTTTTTAAAAAAGTTTATGTGATAATGGGTGAGAATACTGTTAGGAATAAATATTGAAAAGTTTGAAGCATAACATTATATTTTAAAAGATTTAAAAACCAACTCTGGATTAACAGATCGTTTTTCTTATTAGGGGGCTCGAATGGTTCGTGAGCTCTTTGAAATGGCCAGAACAAAAAAAGCCTGCCTTATCTTCTTTGATGAAATTGATGCTATTGGAGGTATGAATGATATTTTAGAAAACTACTTTAGGATTGAGTTTCATAAGAACTCTAAAGTGGTATGTGTTAGAGTTCCTTTATATTAATCTTATACAAAATTTTCATTCTAACTCTTAAGAGCTCTGATACATTGGAACTACAGATCTAATAAACAGTAGGGCTAAACTTTAAAGGAAAAAGGAAACCTACACACTATTGCCATTTTTTCGAATTTTCATCTTTGTGCTACAGGTTGAGTATCCCTTATCTGAAATGGTTGGGTTTTAGTTTGGGAATTTTTTTTTTTAATTTTGAAATATTTGCATTATCTTGGTTGAATATTCCTAGTCTGCAAATCCCAAATCTGAAATACTCCAATGAACATTTCCTTTGAGCTTCATGTTGGCACACAAAAAGTTTCAAATTTTGGAGCATTTTGGATTTCAGATTTTCAGATTTGGGATGCTCAAGCTGTATCTAATTTCATTCATACAACATATATTTCCACAGTTTAATAACTCCTGAATTGACATACATCATCTCTTAATGTGATAAGAAAGCACTGGGGCATAATTTAATTGGTGGTGGGTTTTATTAGTGCACATCAAATAATATTCTTATTGGTGTCATGGATTTGATGAAATATAGTATTAGTCATGCAATCTAGACAAGTTATTTTAATTAACCTTGGTTTGCTTATTTTACAAAGGGAATGATAATTCTTGCCTTGTTTTATTTCATGAGTTTTTGAGAGATTCAAATTAAGTAATAAATGTAGAAGAATTTGAAAACACTAACCTCTCCGATAGCCATTGGTTATTGTTATAGTCTGTAATAGTAATAATCTTTAGTAGCTGGAAAGTGTCATATGTCCAGGCATCCATTATTTAATGACCTTAATGCCAACGCAATGATTTGAAAATACAGTGGAGCCTGTAGCACCGTTTGAATACTGTGGTTAGGTTACTTAGAATCTTGCTTTTAGACTGGATGGACATTGTTGGGTTTGGACATTGGGCAATTAATGTTTTCAAGGGCCATAATTTGGCCATAGTATAACAATGCAGTGTTGTGACTGTGAAGTCATTTTTATGGTATCATTGGAATAATGAAGCTCTGATTTCCAAGTGGATTGTGTATAAGACAGTCTTTTAAGATGCAGGAATAAAATACTGGAATTTTTTTTATCTCATTTTAAAAACTTCATTTTATGTTTGTTTTATAATATAAACAATACATTAATACCACATTGGACATTTACACAATTTTAAAATGAAAAAATATGTTTGGAGTCTGTTAGGTTTAGGTCTTTTCTTCGAGGGGGCACTTTTTCTGGTTGAAATGAGAGACTGACATGAACCTAGAGTAGTATATACAAATCATCTTAACAGTAAGCTGTTACGGTTCTACTGTGTTATGAATTTAGCCATAATTTTTAATCTAAGTTTCCACACATAGCATTGATGAATTTAGCCATATTTTATTTTATTTTATTTTGAGATAGTCTCACTCTGTTGCCTGGGCTAGAGTGCCATGCTGTCAGCCTAGTTCACAGCACCTCAAACTCCTGGGCTCAAGCAATTCTCCTGCCTCAGCCTCCTGAGTAGCTGGGACTACAGGCACGTGCCACCATGCCTGGCTAATTTTTTCTATTTTTATTTGTTTGCCTAATTTTCTTTCTATTTATAGTAGAGATGGGGTCTCGCTCTTGCTCAGGCTGGTCTCGAACTCCTGAGCTCAAGGAATCCTCCCGTCTCAGCCTCCCAGAGTGTTAGGATTACAGGCGTGAGTCACCGCGCCCAGCCTTAGCCATATTTTAAAGGGCAGTTTTGGGTCATTTAGAATAGTATAAGTTTCCTACATATAATCAAATGCCATGATAGTGCTAAAGTTTTCATGTTACTTTGTTGCCTCATGCAGGTGTATATTGTATGAAAAAACAGAGGTGTTCTTGAATGATTTGAAAAATAAAATTCTTTATAAAGATGATTTTAAAAAACACTTTAAAGGAGACTTAAATAAAAATCTATGATGAATCTTTTTGAAAGCAAAGATTCACTTTCTAATTAGTTTTGTGTAAATCAGGTTGTTCTTACAGGATTTGCTTCAAAGTGGGATGTGCATTTGTGCTAGAGGGCATGATTTGAGCTGAGATTTACTACAGTATTCTCAGGTTATGCACAGTGCTAATCTGAGTGGATATGAAAGCTTACCTTTCCTTTTGTCTTAGGGGCTAGGTTTGATGATGGTGCTGGAGGTGACAATGAAGTGCAGAGAACAATGTTGGAACTGATCAATCAGCTGGATGGTTTTGATCCTCGAGGCAATATTAAAGTGCTGATGGCAACTAACAGACCTGATACTTTGGATCCAGCACTGATGAGGCCAGGGAGATTGGATAGAAAGATTGAATTTAGCTTACCTGATCTAGAGGTAAGAAAACCATTTCATTTTAGAAAAGATTCTTGAAATTTTATCTTCTCGTGATGTTTTTCCATCTTGATATTTGTCAATTCCCTCATTTTTAGGGTCGGACTCACATCTTTAAGATTCATGCTCGTTCAATGAGTGTTGAAAGAGATATCAGATTTGAATTGTTAGCACGACTGTGTCCAAATAGCACTGGTAAGTAGAAAGGTCTTACTTACATTTGCTGGTCTGTCTGTTCAGGCTGCTTTAATTAAGCCTATTTATTTTCTTTTTGTTTGAAAGGTGCTGAGATTAGAAGCGTCTGCACAGAAGCTGGTATGTTTGCAATCAGAGCACGGCGAAAAATTGCTACTGAGAAGGATTTCTTGGAAGCTGTAAATAAGGTCATTAAGTCTTATGCCAAATTCAGTGCTACTCCTCGCTACATGACATACAACTGAGCCCTGAAGGCTTTCAAGTGAGAACACTTCTTATAATTGGAATCCTAACCTTATATAGACTTGTCAATAACAACTTCACAAAAAAATAAATGGCTTCAAAATTGTATGCTTTTTTCCTAGATCTCTTTTCTCTGTGGTATAATAAAATATGGTATCTAATGTTACTAGGCAGAAAAGCTTGTTATAATGTATACTGACTGTTTTTTGACCCACTACCATTTAAGGGTTTCATATCATAAAGTACATGCTTAGACTGTGTATGTTCTAGGCATATGCTGGCTGGATACGGTACATATATTCTCATTATATTCTCCCATCTATCCAGTGAGGATGACCAAATGGATCTTGATCTAATGGGTATAAAAACTTACCTAATTTACTTGTAGTGGCAGAGCTGGGATTTAAGTCCAAGTTTGTCAGCTACATTACCTATACTCCTATTTTGATGTTCTGTCCCTCATCAGAATAGCTCTAGACATAGAACCACATGCATTATGATGGTTTTATCCTCACCATGTTCAATTATAAATCTTTGGCCAAAGCTCTGCTACAGTGGAAGAAACATTTGATGTAGTATGTTTTTCATTGCCATTTAACTGGTTTCAAATTAAGAAGAATTGGTGATTTTAATAAACACCAAAGTAGTGCAAGTAAAGCAGGGAAAAAAATGTACATATAACCAATTTAGAAAACCTGGGATTGGCTTCATACAGAGAAGTGATTATTTTCATTTTATAAATTAATGGTTTAAAATTTTGGTAAAGTTCCTGTTAGACTTCTATAGTGAGGTATTTTCAAAATAAAGGTGGTATTAGAATCCTCAACAGATCTCTTTAAAATTACTTTGTGTGCATCCACCACCAAATCCCATCTTCCACCACAATTACCTCTTCCCCTAATACTGAGACCAAAGCACAATAAGGAATATTTTTATTGAAGTTCAATAGTAATAAATAAGTTGCACAAAGAGAGCTGGATAAGTTTATAATTCACAAAAGAAAAAGTTGACAACATAGAAAATGATGTGTTACATTGAAATATTTAAATTTATGAAAGTCTTCCAGTGAAAGAAAATTAAAGCCCTTCATTCATAAAATCCAACCAGCATTCATTCTTTCTTGCTTTTTCAATTTTGTAAACCTGATCAGAAAAATTCATCATTTTTTCTAACCCTGCTCTAATCTTTCTTGAGGAATGAAATAGAGCAAAGTATTTTCAGGTTATGCTTACAATAAAATATACTCAAATGACTGAAGATGTATGTTTTTGAATGTTTTCATTAAATAAATGTAAGCATTTAGAACACACTCTGAAGTCTTTCCACTTTTTCATATAGCCACATGCCCGTATACACCAATTCAAGACAAATTGGATATGTTGAGCTCTCAGACCTAACATATATAGACAGAATAATCTTGACATTTCAGTTAGGTATATGATAGAAATCTAACTGGCCACACATCAAATAAATGAATTCTTTGAAAAATTTGGATGTTTCTGCCTAGGCATGTATATGCAGATAGCATCAACATTGTCTAGATTAGCATGTTTGTATCCTGTTTAAAAAGATAAAGTATACATTTCCTGGTAACTCCCTCCACCTAAGATATATGTTTGCATGCATATACATGTATGTAGATGCACATATATACACATATCAGGGTGTTGATAAATCAGGATACAAAGGGTTTATTGACTTCAGAAAAATATGCTGTAGAGCTCCTTAAACAACTTTTTAACACCTAAAAAGTGATTGGATTTATAAACAATTTTCATGATCCTTTTCAGGTTCACTTATTACATAAGGTGAAATGCTCTGTACTCCAGTACAATGAAAAGCCTGGTAAGCCTTTCTGGAAGGCAAGGTAGATTTTTAAGGTGTTCAAACTTGACTGCATCTAAGTCTGTAAGCAGGCATGCTACCTAGTGCAATGCTAGCTTTTAACATTTTATTGTTGGGACTGGAGGGGTTTCAAAACCATTGCATGCATCTTGGTTGGCTATATGTTTGGAGAATTAGATAGAACTTTTTATCAGTGCTCAAACTTTTATCAGCATTCAAAACATACTATCTAGAATCTAAACATACCGAACCTCAACCTCGTAAAAGCATTCCTGAAAGGTACACTAAAAAAGACCAACAGCATTTTGCACTCACTAAAGCCTACAGGCTCACACACCAAGGAAATTTTGATTTTAGAATTTAAATTGATTTGCTATCTTTAAAGGGGCTGACATGATAGATAGCCTTCCCCACCACATACTTTTCCCTCCCGCTCCCTCCCTCATCCCCACACAAGGGCACACCCCCCACCCCCCACCACACAAAAAGACACACCTACCCGCCCCAGGGCAGATTCTCTGGATTTGCCACCCTCTCTTTTCTTCATACACACAAGAGGGCAGACTCGTTTTGTCAAAATGTATACTTGGAGGCTGGTACTTTCTCTGCTCAACAGGTAAGGACACAGGAATAAACCATGCAGTGTGGATGTTTTAGATGTTACCTGAAAACCACAAAATGAGCTAACTCCCAGGGCTTGGAGAAGATCCATACCTTCATTGTTTCTCTGGGTCCCACTGCAGATGAGATTGGCAATTGGGATCCCATCATCAACTGCCATAAGCTTATACAGAATCAATACCTGTAAAATGAATTGGAGTTTCCTGGGCCCTGGGTCACAGTTGTTTTCAAACAGTCCATCTATCCATGAGGCAGAGATTCAAAGGACTTCTCTTTATGGGACCTTCCTGAGAACAAGGCTGTCCCATATTGTCATAAAATAAGGCTAGTCTGTCAATGTAGATTATGCCCATTTTGATAGGACAATATGAATCTGAATTTGGATAACAAAGAAAGGCATACACTAGCAGCTATTAGGCCCAGAAAGAATAGGTGGGCTTATATAGCAATTTCTTGAAAGGTAAGAGAGAAGACTAAGACAAAAAAGGTCAGGAAATATTCCACTGTATGAAATAATTCTAACATTCTGACATATTTACATATAGGGGAAATGTTACTTTTTTGAAATGCACTCATGTTCTCAGATGCTAAACAAAATGCTAAAACAAAAATATATTTTCCCACCTTTAATAAGACTTAGGTGCTTTTTATGTACACAATAGAATTCTATTCAAAACAGTGTAAAAATTAAAGAACAGGAAAAGTTAAACACAAACATGCCAGCCATAGATACAGCTTTTTTGTACACTACTATCAATCTACCAATCACTGGGACTTGAGAATCTACTGCATGGAAGGCATTTGTTGAAGACTAGTGCTAAAGAATATGCAGTGAAGTAGTTTATAACATTGTTTAAAATCCTTAAATTCTATTAAATGGCTGAAATGACATGGGCCCTTTTACAAAAGTTTCTAGTATAAGCTGAGTTTCTACAACTACGTGCTCTTTCAGAAGGCAGTCTGTATCAGAATGCAGATGTATCTGGTCTTGCATGTGATGATTGCAAAGGAAATAACTGTATGGAACTATAACTTCATTCTAGAACTAAATAATTTATTGATTAGAAGGGAGGGGGTCTACTTTGAATTAAATTAATAAAGACACTAAAAAACCTGATAGGAGTTAAAGCAAACAAACCATGGGGTTTGGTTGCAAGTAGGCCATCCTAGCATAATTCTACTGGGATTCTGACTACTTTTCTCCTGGCAGTATCTCCTTCATGAAATCTAAAACAAGGAGTTAATAAGAAAACATAAAAAAAGACCAACTCATTATTAGCAGGAACTCAGTAGAAGAGGCTTTAGACAGGTTGGCTAATGCCTATGTTTTGATTTGCAGTAAGCTGGTAGGTAGATACTAGAAACAACCACAAGAGCAAGAACTTGCAATGACAAATTGCCATTGCCATTCCATGTTTCTATAATTTATCAACTATAAGGAATGATTAAGATAAGCATTTTACTCATAGGCTAAAAACTGAATTTGACAAATTAACTGATAACTCTTACAGACTTTGAAGGAAGATATTAAATTAGACCTGGGGGTTAGCTTTCTTAAAAGCATGGTCTTCAAGCCTACTTTACTATTAGCAAGAACAACAAAGCTTCTAGGGACTTCCACTGGTCACAGTTGTGACAATTCAAGCATCAAAAAGAATATATTAGGCTGAAACACATTCAAACTAAGAAAATTCACGAGACTACAATTATACCAAAAAAGAGAAATCTAAAAACCCTAATTTGTCACCATCTATTAAACCTATTCTTCACTTTGATGTTGATAATTAAGTCAAAATAGTAAAACATTCAACCTGCCTTTTAGTAAGAATTGTGTTTAAGGATGACCAAATAACTCGAGTTGAGGGAAAACTATAGTTTACATACAACAACCAACTCCTAAATGAAGAAGAAATGAGAGAATTAGAAAAAAATCCACAAACTGTAATAAAATTACTGATTTAGGCAAGAATTACCACTTGATGTTAAACTCCTAGCTGAATGGCTCATGGGGAACTGGACATTCATTCAATGTCAAAGAAACACCATACAGATAAGTCTGTAGTCACAAAGGTGAAAACCATAGTGGAGGATCAAACTGTCATGCCAATCCAGTGATCTTTTACACCTTAGCACTGTTAATGGGAGGTCAACTAGATATTATGTGTTTTCTCACATGATGCAATATGAAACATGTTTCTTACCTATGATATCTTCTAGCACAAAATATTTTAACTTCAATTCATGAAACTGTTAACTTCTAGGTTATAGGTAGTTCAGGGAATAAAGAAACAAGCTAAACAACCACCATGAAAAAGCAACTAAATAAATTCACAAGACGGGATTCTACAGGACAACTGCCTCAGCTCTAACAAGTCAATGTTATAAGAAAAGGAACCGTGCTGGATTACAATAGACTTAAGGGACGTACAGAGACGTGACCAGTTGCAATGTAAAGTCACAGAATACCAGTTTGGGCAAACCAACTGCATATTTGGGAACAACTGGGAAAATCTGAATAAGGTCTGAGGTACAGATATTCTGTAATTCTACACTTTGGGAAGGTGAGGCAGGAAGATTACTTGAGGCCAGGAGTTCAAGACCAGCCTGGGCAACACAGTGAGACCCCATCTCTACAAACAAACAAATAAACAAAATGTTCTGAAATGAGAAAGTGGAGATTGTTGATTAAAAAAATAGGTTTTAAAACACTATGTAGATATGATCTTATTTCGGTTTTCATTTAAAAATTTAACCTCTAAAGAGTCAAAGCTATACGTAATTGTCTTTTAAAATTATTGTAAATCTGTGATTTTGAAATTTGATTAAACAGTTGAAGTAATGAAAAAATGTAAATGAATATGCATAGAAAAAGATCTGGAAGGATATGCATTAAGGTGTTAACAGTGGTATCTCTGAGTGGTGACAGCACATCCTATTCATAGGTAAAGTACCTAAAGGAAATACATTTTAAGTGCTTGGCTTACAAGGGTAATACTAGAAAGTACCAGAAATGTCACTGCACAATAAATACAGGCAAGAGGCCAATTTATCTTTGAAATATTAATTAAAAAAAAAACACAAGTAAGATACATCTTGCTATGCGTCATTCACCCTCCAAATCAAGCCTTGACTACTACTGTTTACCCTTAGAAAAAAAAATCTATAGTATTTAAAATGCGTAAATTAGAAATTTCATGAGAAGCTCATAACCCCAGGTTGAGGTCCTCATCTACGCCTCTGGAGTGGCAGGAGTGGCATTAGGCTCCAAGTCGTCCTCGGGAGGGAGCGCTGAGGCTTCTTGTTCAGCAAGCGCCTCTCGAACTTGGCTGCCTAGAACTGCATCATGAATGCTGTGGAACAGTAGCTCCCATAAGGCAGGATTTTCAAAAAATCTATTTCGAGTGAGGTCATTCACGACTTGGGCTATGAAAAGAAAAGGAAATTAGTCCATACTCGGGACATCGATCTTGAACATTAACAAAAAAAAGTAACATTTTCATATAGTTTACATATTAAAACACTATAGTAAAAGTCTCACTCCAATCCCTCTCTCCATCACATCATACCTCCAGTCCCAGGAAGCCTACTTTTAATTACTTTCTTGTATACTCTTCTAGGATTTCTCTATACAAATGTAAGTAAATATATATTCTTATCTTCTCTCTTTTCTTACCCCCCAAATAGCACATTATATATATTATTCTGGACTCTTTTTACTAAATTTTTTACATGGTTTTCTATTGTATAGATGTACCCTAGTTTATTTAACTAGTCCCTTTTGTTTGGTGCTTGGGTTTTTTTCAGTCTTTTGTTTTTATTGACAATGCTGTGATGATCGACCACATACATTTGCCATTTTGAATGTGTGCAGCATATTGCTGGATTTGCTACGGTAAAAGGTAAACGCATTTGTAATTTTGAAAAATACTGTTAGTCTGTTCTCCACAGGGGCTGTTCTATTTTGCACTCCCACCAGTGTTGTCTGAGAGAGCCTGTTTTCTCACCATGCCTACAGAGTATATTATCAATCATTTTTGATTTTTGCCAATCTGACAGGTAACAAGTGATGTCTTTATGTAGATTTCATTTTCAAGTACTGTTTTAACCAAAATATAATTATATAACAAAAATAGCAGGCCAGGTACTCCAAAACCACTGCCTGCAGAAACAAGCAATCTGAATGATTTTATATAACTGTAATAAGTCTGTGGCAACCACTAAATAATAAACAGTGCTTATTGGCTTCTTTCCTCCAACTCCAGTTCAGGAGGCCTGCCACAAGTATATGTGATATGGGACGACAAATGGCTAATTTCAAAGCTAGCTGTAAAGTGATTTTTCATAAGAATAATTTTTTTATTAAAAAATTAAAGGAAAAATTTCCACTGTACTCACCGCTGCATCCTGCTAAATATACATAAATACCGACGTCTCCATATTCCTTTACAATCTGTAATGTTGAAATAAAGTTTAGTTTACCTTGAATCTGTGCCAGATAAAAGTTTCTATCTATATATTCTTCATTGATATAAAACACTCTAACTCATTCACTTGAGCTAGTCTGCTTCAATAATTATGCATTTTTGAGAATTAGTTAAAAATAATTTTTTTTTTGCTTTTTATACAGTGATAATTAGGGGTATCAAAAATTGTGAAATTTTACTTAGGTGTAATAAAGGTATTATGGAAATGATTTTTTAAAAAGAATCTTCTTGTAGAGATAGATACTGAAATATTTACAGATGATATGACGACTGGGATGTACCTCAATATAAGAGAAAGGAAAATAGACATTGGGTATAAACAAAACCAGCTTGACCATAAATTGATAATTATTGAAGCTGAGTGATTGTTATATGGGGATTTATTATGCTCTGCTCTTTACTTTTGAATATTTTTGAAACTTTCCATAATCAAAAGTTGAAAAAACAACAAAAAAGAATTTTAAGAGTTAGAAAGGGACCCTAGTTCAACTCTCTGATTTTACTGGTGGCAACCCTGGGTACAGAGATATTAAATAATGACTTGTTCAGGGTGATGCTTACCCCTGCCAAAGTTTTTACTCCAACAGAATCAATAAAATTGACTTGTGTAAAATCCAGAATGATGGTGTGGACATTATCCCCTGGGGGCATAAATCTTTGCAGTTCTTCAGGAAATGTGCTTTTAATGACTATTGGGGGATATTTTACTTCACCATCCTCTTCGTCAGGCTTGGTACCATCTTCTCCATCCACTTCTGTATCCTATGTCAAAAATTAAACCAAACCAGAATTCAATGAACTACTCAGTTTTTGTTTGTGATAAAGATTTATGATGAAAAATCAGCCCTTAAATTCTCAAACTACTGACTATACCAGATCCCTTCTAAAATACTGGTCATATTCCAGTCTTTTTGTAATATGACCAAAAAAGAATGTATACACAACATTCAATTTTTGCTCAATTTCTTTTCTTCTCTTCTTCCTCTCTTTTTTGTCCAATAAAATACCCTCTCCTTGGTCATCCTATCCATTTCCCCCTAACTTCTAAAATAGTCTCATTAACTTCAACATGACAGGTCACAGGTTACCATAAGCCTGAACAGCAAAAGCCAGCCTTTGAGCTTTTTTACCATCAGCTGAATAAATTTATGACAAAATGCTAATTGGTGAGATTTATTAAGGTACTGCGTGATTCTGATTTTTTAAAGCAATGTTTTCACTACTTATTTCAGAAGCATCCTCACAGATGACATTTAATATGTAAAGGATACTTAGATTGTTTCTAAACTTTCCTATTTTATTTATTTATTTTTGAGACAGGGTTTTATTCTGTTGCCTGGGCTAGAGTGCAGTGGTGTCATCACACCTCACTGCAACCTCAAACTCCTGGGCTCAAGGATCATAGGCATGAGCCACCTCGCCCCGGCCTTAAACATTCCTATTTTAGTAACCTCATGCTGTGTTTAAACTTTAATCATGAATAAAGATGGTGGGCACTGCAGATCAAGAGAGAAGGGAAAATTACAACAAAAGTACCACTCACCGCTTTGACAACAGTCGCATTGGCCACGTTTGCATTTCCGACTTCCTTAGCGTACTTCCTCATGGCCTTTCTTCTCGCTCCCATGATGAGTGCTGGGTTCACGCCAGTCTTCACAGAAGAGCAATATATGCAAAACCACTTCATGGCTCCAGGGACCCACCCAAATGCCAGTCCTCAAATCTCCCCATTTAACGGCTTTCCTAGCCATGTTCCCACCCCAACCCCAGCTATACCTTGCCTTCAAGTGTCCTGAACTGGTCACTCCCTCATTAAAAGGACATCAGATTTTCTTATTCTCAGTCTTTATTCAAGACAAACAGAAGCTAAAGTAGTAAAGAAAATTTTTAGGGTGGTCTTTACCAAACTTAGATCTCTGAGATTCTTATATTTAAGAGTCTCTGTGGTAAAGAAACTATCACTAGAGCAAATAGACTACCCACAGAATGGGAGAAAATATTTGCTCATTACACCTCCGACAAAGGTCTGATTACAAGAATCTACGCAGAACTCAAAAGAATTAACAAGAAAAAAATCAAAAAAAACCATTTATAAATGGGCAAAGGAGATGAACAGACACTTTTCCAAAGAAGACAGAATAATGGCCAAAAAATATATAAAAAAATTTTCATCATCTCTAATCATTAGAGAAATGCAAATCAAAACCATGATGAGATACCACCTAACCCCAGTGAGACTGGCCTCTATCAAAAAATCCCAAAACAACAAATGCTAGCGAGGGTGTAGAGAAATAGGGACACTCTTACACTGCTGGTGGGACTGCAAATTGGTGCAACCTTTGTGGAAAACAATTTGGAGATTCCTCAAAGAGCTAAAATTAGAATTACCATTCAATCCAGCAATAGCATTATTAGGCATCTACCCAAAAGAGCACAAGACATTCTATGATAAAGACATCTGCACCCGAATGTTTATGGCAGCACAATTCACTATTG